>JAOTRH010053459.1:0-19166 GCA_034768845.1 Heliamphora exappendiculata
CATAAAAGAACAAAAATATGGTTGAAAATGCTAAAATTACCTAAACATGAATTGTTAATAAAATAAGCTAAACTATTATAAACATGCATTTTAAAGAAAATAACCAAAACATGAATATTACAAAAATAAACTATGCTAACATTAAAGAAAAAAACTAAATGTAAGAAGATGCATAAGAATTCTAAAAGAAAACTTGTTAACAAAGAAAATAAAATAAAAATTTTATAATAAAGAGAATTTAGAGATTTAAAGAAAAAGAAAAGATCATAAGGAAAATTATGCTTAAAAAAGGGTTAGAAAATATTTAGTAGACTATTGACAAAAAAAAACCTAATTATTTACATTTTGTGTTTTAAAAGAGATAAAGAAAACAAAAATGAAAGAAAATAAAGAAAAGAAGAAGAAAAAAAAGGAAAGAAAATCAGCTTAAAAGACTTTTTATGATTTTTAGATTTAATAGAAATGAAAGAAAAATAAGGATAAAATAAAATTATAAGAAAATAAAGTTAGAAAAAGAAAATGAAATTTTAAAAAAAAAATAAACACATGAAAAGATAGAATAATTAAATTAACACTAAAAGAGAAGAGGGGATAGAATATTATAATAAAATCTAGAACAAATAATGAAAAGAAAATAAAATGCTATAAAAAGAAATTACTCTAATGTTAAAAGAAAAGAAAAGAGAAGATAAAAAAGCTAGTAAAGGAGTTTTAAACTAATATTGTAAGAAAAAAAATAAAAAAATAGTGCGTTGAAAGAAAATTAAAGCTACTAATAAGAGAGAGAAAATAAATGGAGTAAAAATGCTAATAAATGAATTTTACACTACTATTGAAAGAAAAGAAAAATGAATAGACAATAAAAGTTAGAAAAAGAATATTAAGATGAAAAGAAAATGAAATAAAGTATTTAATTAAAGTTACAAGAAAATAAAATAAAATAAAGTGCTTAGTAAAAAAATTTAGATTAACTAAAATGAAGAAAAGAAAATTGATGCTAGAACACTAAATTTACATAATAAGGAAAGAAAAGAAATAGAGTATTTGAATTAAATGGGTATAATATTGACTATTACAACCATTTTTATGTAGGTGTTTTGAATTACAACAATATCGACATTGTTTAGTCGTATCATTAAATTATATTAGCACTAATTTGATGAATATACGACAATGTGTTTACTGTGTATGTGTGAATTAAGCAATTGATTAAAAGATTAAACTAAATGAAATCAATTAAATAAGGACAAGATTAACTATGTAAGTAAGAATGAATACATGAATTGAGATTAAATGTAACCCGATCACCCTAAAAGAGAGAGAATAGGGGTTAGAAGGACCGAGAATCCAAGCGAGAATACCTGTATTGGTAAGAATCCTCAAGTTAGTCGAATGAGCTCCAATTATCCAATCCTCGGGTGGTGATTCAAGCAAGGCTTTAGGGTAGACGTCGGAGGCTCGGTATTTCGGCAGGGTTTCGGCGTCGGGGCTTGAGATCGCTCGGTATATCGGCAGAGATTCTCTCACTCAGAATTCCTGCTGAAAACATACGTCGGGGTACGGTATTTATAGAATTCTTCAACCAATTAGGTGTTGCCACATTTTGGGACACGTCAGGGCATTTGGAGTTAGCGGCCGCCACAATGCAAGTTGGTGGCCATTGGGTTGGAAAATGTTCTATTGGTGGCCGCCACAATGTGAGTTGGCGGTCGCTATGTTGTAGTTGACGGCCGCCACTTTTTTCTAGCGTTTTCAAGAGATTCTATTGACGGCCGCCACAATGAACATGGCGGTCACCACTTCTGATAATGACTTAGGCAACAAGTTATTGATGGTTTGGTACAATTTTATTAGTTTTGAAGGTTTTTGATGACTGGGTTCAAATACCGAGCTTGGATCACCTCTCGAGGATCGTACTGAGGTACTATTCCACATATTTTCATCATCGAATTTGCCTAAGATTAGGCGGGATCAAATTGGGGTGTCTACAGGATTGATCGGCATTGGTTACATGAGGGTTAGGGATTTAGGGATGTGGAGGAGCCATGGGAGTCTTTGCTGGAGTAGAGCTTGACAAATCTCCTAGGCAGGGCCGGCCCTAGTTATAGATCAGCAAGGTGGAGGGCCCCCAAAATTTAACTTCCGATGAAGACGACGCGGAGGCAACAACTGTTGTCGGGGCCATTGGCTTTTTCAAGATGTGGTTCTATGACCACCAAGTTTTTCTATTTCAACAATTACAACAAGTCCCAGGCCCCGATTCGTTATTAGCTCGTTGGTGGTTCGTCTTGGGGTGGATTCGGTTGGGATTCTTGATGGTCGTTGGATTGGGATTGAATGACGCTTGATATATGGGGGTTAGGGTTTTAGGGAAGTGGAGGAGCCGTGGGAGTCTTTGCTGGGGCATAACTTGGCGATTCGCCTAGGCAAAGTCGGCCCTGAGCATAGGTTGGCAAGGCAAGGCCGCCTAGGCCCCTGAATTTTGTTCCAAGAATGAGGCCCCAACCTAAATAAAGTATTTATACTAAGATTAAAAACAATTTTTTTAAAATTTAGACTCAATCAAATAAAAGGCTCCTAATTATTTTGATTTTAACTTTATCAAAATCTACCTAAGTTAGTCCTTTAAATATCAAATTCAAAATATAACTATTTTATTAGTACATAGCCCAAAGTAGATCTAATCCTTCAAAAAAAATTATTGAGAAAAATAAAAAAGTTTGTAAAAGTGATAAATTACTTAAAAATATTAGATTATAGAATGAAATGTGAGGAGAATAAATTTTAAGTGATATTTGATGAAATTATTTTATTTTTTATATCTATAAATCT
Organism: Heliamphora exappendiculata; assembly: GCA_034768845.1. Taxonomy (NCBI): domain Eukaryota; kingdom Viridiplantae; phylum Streptophyta; class Magnoliopsida; order Ericales; family Sarraceniaceae; genus Heliamphora; species Heliamphora exappendiculata. The sequence goes on from JAOTRH010053459.1 coordinate 2,833, forward strand.
AAATTATTTACTTTTTTAAAATTCTATGGCTTTGTAATTTTTTTCTTCTCTTGAAATATGAAATGGTTATTTGGTTATAAGAAAGTCAAAAACTTTCTTTCATTTTTTGACCAAATAACAATTCTGAAAAAAAAAAGCATTAAACACACATGTTATTAAGTACCAAAAAATATATGGCTATTAAATATGTTCAGATTTTTACATTTTTCATAAAAAAAATAGAGTAAAAAGGCTAAAAGACAAAAATAATATCTTTACAAAAATCTTGTTGGATTCATGTAAGAAAGAAAATTTGAAGTTTATTTTATTTTTCTAAAATTTTTGTCCATAAAAATTTATGAGGAGCCATTTTAAAAATCCTCATAGGGATCCTAAAAAATCAAGGCCGGCTTGCCCCTATGGTTTCGACTTGGATACTGTGGCGATGGCTACACTGGAGATGGTGGCGATGGGGTTTAAGGGAGGTGGATGATGGTACACTTCCATCGTCATTCTGGGCAAAATAAGTGGATGGGGATAAATGTGGAATATTTTACAAATAAGATGATGATGTTAATAATTTTCGTTGCTAGTTTTAATGTCGTTAGTACAAAAAAGAGAATCTGATACCGATAATTAAAATAGAATGGAGTGCAGTGCCATTTCAATAACCTAAGATGAGGTCTCTAAAAAAAATTTAAATCTCAAGAGAAGTGAGTGTAATTTACCCTAGTAATAATAATAAATAAATAAAATAGTATAAATTGGGAGGGGAGAAACCCACCAACTCCAAAAGGGGTGACTCTAAAGTGGCCGCTCTAAAGTGGCCACTCCAAAATCTATTGCTCCAAAATGAGTTGCTCTAAAAGTGGTTACCCTAAAATGTGTCGTTCTAGAATTTGTCACTCCAAAATATGTTGTTCTAAAATGGGTCGCTCCAAAATTTGTTACTCCAAAAAAGGTTGCTCCAAGGGGGTTTCCCCAGAATCTGTCACTCTAGAATCTTTCGCATGTAAGGCCTTAGAATGTTTCAAAGTCCAAAAATCATCTATTAAGCTTATGAAATTTGGAGTAAGGGTGGAGAGTTTCAAAGACCAAAGTGGTCTCAAATGAGGGACCCTCCCTTTTTATATGACTACAGGCATTTTGGATTTTGAACCGCTACCATTCTTGTGAAAGGATAGAGGCAAGTATAACTTCTCTCCAAAAAAAGTAAGATAAAAGCCCTATCAACTCCATTCTTTCATGAGGTAGAAAGATTTCTAGTTCAAATTTCAACTGTTCGAATTCCACCCAGTGCATCTCCCAAAAATAAATAAATAAATAAATTTAATACAGGGGACATATACGTGCACTCTCATTAGTCATGAGAGCACTTGCACATGGGGCATATTATGGATATGGTCATCCACCTTTAAGCTAACTTCGTTCCGTTCACCCAGGAAGGGTTCGCTCCAACCCATCCTAGCTCCATTAGCTCATGAGGGGTTAGCTCTAATCCACCAAACTCTACTTGCTCAAGAGGGGTTGGCTCTAGACAACCCATTTGCTCGTCAAGAGAGTTTACAACACTCCTGACACTTAACTACGGATAAAATTCCATGACAAAACCTTAGCTGGGAGTAGGGCCTATGAGACCTCACTCAAGATCTTTGGAGGATTGTGGCTTAGAGGCTAGAGTTAACGGATCATCAGAGTTGCTTGGCTTACCCCACTCCTCAGGGTGGCTTCACTATAACTAACCTTAAAGAGCGAGGGGTGTTAATACAAGAAGATAACAAGTACACTAATCACTCATGGATAATGGGTAAAGCATATGCTCCATTGCCATGTCAGGTATCAGAGGCCTCCACCATCAGCTGACAAGACCGATACATTCAGATTGTCGCTCCGAGGGAATAGTTTTATGTATCCCATGGTGGTAGCAGCCTATGGGCTTTGTCCTCTTATATAAAGGAGCCTATTCTCCTCTTTCAAAGGTTATTGTTCATCTACTATTCTCTCCTGACTTTGAGCTTCTCTCTCTCCACCGCCTCTCTCTCTCTCTTCTTTTTCTTTTGACAATCTCAAGCCATCAAGTGCTTACTATCTTCCCAAACACTTCGGTCATCCCGTGACTCTGGACCTATCACCTACACTTGTTTATGATATTTTTGGTTCAAGACCTTTCACTTGCTTTTTTAGCTTAATTTGTTTTAAGTTGCAACTCATTGGCAAATTATTTCAAGCCACTAAAAAATTTATATAATTTTATTATGATTCAACATTAAAAGTGCTTAATACTATGAGGAGACAAAAAAACAGAAGTGACGATCAAAATATACTTAAGCAACATCTTTCTAATTTTAAAATATTTATTTTAGTTTCACAAATTTCTAGTCAATCACAAAAGCTTGAATATAAAAAAATCTCTCATTGTTGAAAGCTTATAATGCATAAGCTAAAAGGTCGATATATAACTACTACTATATTGTATAACATTTTTTGTTGGTAAATTGAATTTTGTTGAAATATTACTAAAAATCATATTTTATGTACTTAAGTTTTTATAGTTAAGTTTATAAATTTATTTTAAATTTATCAAAGGCTCCATATATGACAAGTTTGCTTAGGGTTTCAAAATTCTCAAAATCGATTTTAGCTTTTTATCTTTTTACATAAAATACTTTTATATTTTTTTTTTGAAATATCATAACTTTTATTATACACATTCATATTTTTTAAAAATTATATTTAAGAATCTACTCATCGAAATATATCTATTAAACAAGATTTATATTGAAATAAAATTATATAAAAATAAATTTTTAAAAAGTATAACAACTTTTTTTTGACTTGAAACCTTTTGGCTTCTAGCATTTTTGCCTTTTGATTTGAAGTGACTTTAAGCCAATTTTTTTTGGTTTATTAGCTTTTAACGTAAAGATAATCCTACAGCTTACCAGATGAACATTTTTACTTATTTGATTTAAAGAGACTTTAAAGCAAAAAAGTATACTTAAGGCTAGGTTGCCAAACCATACCTAAGTGTTTGTTTTGGAATAACTTTTTAAAGCTTTTTAAAAAAAAATTCTTGTGAATTTCTTAGTTTTTTAAAATCTTTTGTAACAAGAGAAATTTAAAAGTCATGCTTGTTTGAGATAAAATTTAAAAAAAATCACTCAAAAAAACTACTGAAAGCCTTAATGGGTTTTCAAACTTACCTAAAAAAAAATTTTTTTGATCAATTTCTTTATTTTCTATTTTTTCATAACAAGATTAATTTCAAAGGTACGAGGTGGTTCCCGGCCTGAATCCTCACTATTTAAGTTAGTGTTGAAAATTCAATAAATGAAACCTCACTATTTAAGTTAGTGTTGAAAATTCAATAAATGAAAAAAGACGTATAAAAAAGTTGCTTGATCCAACTTTCTCTTAAAAGTATTGTTCATATTAACCTAGTTCACTTTACAATTTTATTCATTTGGACTCTAACTCAAATGACACTTACAACTTGAGATGATCATTTATCCTTTGTAAGTCCATTATAGATATCATCTGTATTCATATTTAATGTGAAATGCTAACATTTTCATATTTGTGCAGACACAATTTTGACTGTAATACCATGTAAAACACGTAACCCAATTTAAGCACAACTTAATTAAAAGCATTATCCACCATTTTATATGTTTGAAAAGCGCTATGCACTATTTCCTAAGTCCGTATTAACCACCGCTAGCTTAGTGGGTTATGTTAACTGGGGAAAAGAAATTTTAATATTAGTATATTTTTAAAAATAGAATTTATTATTTTTATAAATATTATTACACTTTATATAAATATTTATACATTTATATAGTAAAATAAAATAATTTGATATAACATTTATATAAGTATTAAAATTTGATCCTATAATGAGATAATTTGGATTTTTCATTTTGTTTCTTTTTCGGACTTATGTTTTTCTACGTAAAAAAATAAAAAAAATATCTATTAATAATTTTAATTGAGCTCCTGTTTCGGATATCTAAAAGTTTGACTTTTAAGAGATTTAATTTTTTTATAAAAAATTAAATTAAATTGTTTGGAAAATTTTTTTATAGTAGCTTTTTTTTTTTTAATTAAAATATCAAAAATGCCTTTAGCATTTGTTTTTAAGTTTTAGTGTTTAGAATATTAGTACTATTTTTTTTATTTCATGAGAAGAATTAATTTTTTAAATTGAATGTATTATAATTATTTTATCTCAAAAATAATTAATATTTAAAATATGTATAAACTGATTTTCTAAAACAAAGAAATAAAAAAGCTAGTGATTGTTTTAGTATGTTAAACAGTGTAGCTTAAAAATTATATATTTTATTTGTTTTTAAAAAAAATAACTTTTAAACAGGGACTGAGTGCTTTAAAAATTATCCCGTCCACTAATTATTGAATTATTATTATTATTTTATAATTTAATTTTAAATTATTAAAATTTAATAATTAAATATCTTAAAACACAAGTCAGTAAATATCTACTATTCAAAGTCGATAAAAAGTAATTAGCATTTACCTTATAAGTTTACCATAAATATTGGACTTCATCTGTCATGTGATGTGATATGCCAATATACTGAGATCAAAAAAGTATTCCACTCGTTAACGGAATTGCATATTTGCAGACTACTACTCAAAGATCAAAGTCAATTCGATGGGCCCACCTCTGACCATTGTGATATGTGTGGTGAAGTCATCTGTGTGCCTGTTTTTGGCAGACCAACAAATCAAACCCTATATACAATCACATAAATATAGTTTAAAGTACTCTCTCTCTCTCTCTCTCTCTCTCTCTCTCTCTCTCTCTCTCATCCAATAATGTCACTAGTAGAAGCATAAAATGAACTTGTGGCCGACTTATTCATATCGTATTTAAAAATAAATATTTTTAATTTTTAATTTAATAATTAATATGTAACATGGTGATTTAAGTTCGAATGTTATTTTAATGGAATTTAAACACTATATCATAATTTTATAACTTAAAAATTAATTTAATTATTCAATTAAAAAATTTATTTGTTTAATTAATTTAAAAATTAAAATTAATTAAACTAAAAATAAAAATTTAGATTTACATGAGAGAGGACCTTAAAAGATTCGAATTGAACCTAGCAAATACTTTAAATTCGTTAAGATTCTATTTTTTTAACACATTTTAACTTTATTTGGTCCTAACAATAAGTTTGGCACGAATTATCAAGAAAATATAATTCGATCCAAACTTGGCATAGTTTATCTATATAACGCCCTTGACCCATTTTAATAATATAAACCAAATGTAGTTTAGAACTATCCCAATGTGAAAACCCTTTCTTTAGAAATTATGTTTTTGAATAACCTTTATGAGCTCAGGATCACTTATAAAAACCTTGGTTCATAAGTATTTCCAACATTGAAATTCAGCGGAGACCGCTCGAGCGATGACACACCCTGGAGTTTTTGCTGAAAAGTTGTGAAAAACGCTTATATTCATGAAAAAACTGATTCAAAAGATTGATTTTCTATACTTATTTTGAGAGGCTAAAACCCAAGGAAGGAAAATACATAATTGAGAACAAAAATATCATTCAACTGTAAACTAAATACTTCTGCGAGAGTCATTATTTGAAAGATCAACAACCAACTCAATCAAAAGAATAGCGTCCTCACATGCATGCATCCCATGAAAGTGTGACCCTAAGGTCTTACAATAATAGTTTGGTTCAAAATTATAATAATCCAACCATCCAAAAGATTACATCTGTATGCTTTCATTTCTCAAAACCAACTATCCGAAGAAATAATGTAATCCTATTAACTTTTCGCAAAAGCTCCCGACAACGGATTTTACTCCATGATCTTCTTCCCGCCGTCACCGAAAATGCGGTTTAACAACATGAGTCGAAACTCGTAGGAACAAGACTAACTATGAATACATTCATGATATGCGAAGATGGTTATGCAAGATGCACCAACAAAATAAATCACTTCATAGTATTTGCTCTGAAATGAGTTTTCCTTGCATAATCGGATTTCATAAAGATAAACTATTACTCCATGTTTTCTTTCCATATTCATAGGAATAGTCATCATTTACCATTAATTTATTAGTTTTACTACTTTATATTAACCCAAACCATTTCGTCATTTTGCCATAGTACCAAATTGAGGTGTCCCAGATCCGAGTTCATTGTTACTAACACATATATATATACATGCTTTACCAACTCATTTAATGTTTCATCAAATCATAACTCAATTTGTAGGCACCGGCGTCGGACGAGCGTATAGACCCATGTAGCATTACCCTCAATCCAACCACACGGGCCCCATGAGGTAACGGTACGTTCTATACCATGACACGACTAACGTCTATTCCCAGTCACTAGCCGGTGGGCAAAGAACCCAACTACGTCCTTTCCCGGTCATCAGCCGGTGGGCAGAGAACCCGAATACGTCCTTTTTCGGTTGCTAACCGGTGGGCAGAGAACCCAATCTGCGCAGTTTTCTGAACTTTCACCGAGGAGCAACTAGTACCCAACCTTAAATAATTCAGAAATCGGTCCTTTTTACATATCACAACACCACACACACACACGTGAGTCCAACCCAACAGGTTCCTCTCACCAACTCATTTCATTATACAATTTCATTACCCACGTTTCCTTTATTCTTGGCTCAAACCGAATTAATCATCCTGTGACTTCAAATTCACTAATTCATAGAGTTTATTTAACACTTGATTTAGTATTAATATACATTACATAACCTCATGGAGTTAAATCACAATAGGTAATAATAACCTTCAATTGAACCATCAATCGTGTCAATTTCATCATACAACACTTTCAAACCCAAAAGCCCCAATTTCATTTTCATGGTTTAACTCCAAACACAAACCCTAGGTTCTCATTTCTCATTCCAAACACAAGATAGGACAACATTAAGATGGATTAAAGGTAAATCCTTCACAAATTAAAGATTTAATCTTTATTATCACCGAATTTAACTTTGGGATTTCGAAAATCACAAACTTCAAGTCATTAGGTTCATAAACTAGAAAATACGACACATATCACATAAAGATTCAAAGAAAGTCTTGAATCCTACCTTTTAACGCTAGATCCAAAAGAAAAGACCCCGGACAAACTCCAATCGCTTGAATCTCCAACCTCGTGGTGAGAACAACATCTGCAAAGCTAAGATTGAGTCTTCAACGGTTGAACCACCGAGAGGAAGGCAAAGAAACCCACTCCAAGAAGCTAAACAAGCCCTTATTATCTCTCAAACCCAAGCCCTAACACTCACCCAAGCTTTAGAGAGAGATACATAAGGAGAAAAATGAAGAAAAAGAAGGTCCACACTCGTTTTTAAAACATCAGGTCCGCGACAGCCCGCTCGAGCGAACCCCCATCGCTCGACCGGTCCCATACCCGAGAACTCTCTGCCACCTCTCCGCTCGAGCGGTGACCCGACCGCTCGAGCGGTCAACCCTGAGTTGAAATTCTCACTAAGGCTGAAATTGAATCATACCCGCATAAGCTGTCTTTCGGCTACACCTTTTTTGCAAAATTCTACCTTTAATCATCACAAACGAACACACATACAAGCTCAAAACTAAATTCTACACGTGATTCTCTCTCCCCAAACATCTCCATATCACATAATAAACATGTTTTCATTAAAATTTGAAGTTAGAGAGGTCCAGGTCACTACAATCTCCCCCACTTGGGAGATTTCATCCACGAAATCACAAGTACCTCAAGGATTGAACAACTTGACGTAATTTCTTCAAACTTCTAATTCTCGTTCCCAAGTACCCTCTTCAAAACCATGACAAAGCCACAATACCTTCACATATCGAATGGTTCTCCCCCGTAAGACTTGCTCTTTACTATCAAGAATCCTCATCGGTCTTTCCTCGTAAGTTACATCCTCGTTAACCTCCAACTCTGTCCAATCTAAGACGTGCGACGGATCTGGTTCATACGTTCGCAACATAGACACGTGGAAGACGTGCACGGAGGCTAACTGTGGTGGCAAGGCTAGGCAGTAGGCTACTTCTCCAATTCTATCAAGAATTTAAAATGAGTCGATAAAATGCGGTGATAATTTTCCACTCTTACCAAATCTCATTAAACCTTTCCGTGGCAAAACCTTCAAGAAGGCGCGGTCTCCTACCTCAAATGCTAATGGTCTCCTTCTTTTATCTGCGTAACTCTTCTAACGACTTTGGGCGGTCATTAAACGTTTACGAATCGCGGTGATCTTTTCTGTGGTTTCACGCACCAACTCGGGCCCTAACACGGCTGTCTCACCGACATTAGTCCAACATACGAGTGATCTACAAGGTCTACCATATAGTGCTTCGTAAGGCGCCATCCCGATGCTCGATTGGTAACTGTTGTTATAGGCGAACTCTACCAATGGTAAATGGTCTTCCCACGACCCACGAAAACCAGAAACACACACTCGTAGCATATCCTCGAGTATCTGGATAGCGCGCTCTAACTGGCTGTCCGTCTGGGGATGGCAAGCGGTGCTAAGAAGTAGGTTCGTTCCCATAGCCGACTATAAACTTTGCAAAAAATGTGATGTGAAACGAGAATCTCGATCGGAGATAATAGAAATCGGTACCCCATGGAGCCTAAAAATTTACCGCACGTAGAGTTTTCCAAGCTTCTCAACTGAATCTATCATACGGATCGGTAGAAAGTGTGTTGATTTGGTTAATCTGTCCACCACAACCCATATAGAATCATGCCTCTTAGGAGACCTTAGAAGGCCCGAGACGAAATCCATGGCAATATTTTCCCATTTCCACTTCGACACTGGTAACGGTTGCAACTGACCGGCTGATTTTTGATACTTAGCTTTCACTTATTGACAAGTAAGACAACACAAAACGAAGAGTGCAACGTCTTTCTTCATACCTTTCCACCAAAACTGTCTACGTATGTTATGATACATTTTTGTATTGCCTGGATGTACCGCCAATCATGAATGATGAAACTCGTGAAGTACATCTTTTCGAAGTGTTTCTGGCACAAAGATCATTCCAGCAAACCTTAAGCTTTGATCGGAGTGGATTGTCCACTCCTTAATATCCTCACCATTCAAAACTCGTTCTCGAAACATCAAACTCTCAGTATCTGATTGATGTGCCTCAACAATGCGATGAATAAGAGTAGGTTGAGAAATCATCGTATACAAAGCGACTTCCCCATCAAACTTTCCTAAACGAAGGTCATACTCCCCAACTGCTCCAAGCATATTCCACTCCGTAGCTGCTATTCTCGCTAATGTATTCAAAGATTTTCAACTGTGGGCATCGGTTACCACGTTTGCCATACCCGGGTGGTATTGGAGATCAAAATCATAATCTCCTAAGAACTCCATCCATCTTTTCTGACACATATTCAAATCTTTCTGTGAAAACAAATACTTCAAGCTTTTATGATTTGAGAATACTTCGAAGCGTTTCCCGTATAGATAGTGCCTCCAAATTTTAAGAGCAAAGACCACCACTGCAAGCTCAAAATCATGCGTAGGATAATTTTTCTCGTGAACCTTCAATTGTCTCGATCCATAGGCCACCACCTTGCCTAGTTGCATTAGCACACAACCCAATCCTTCATGGGACGCATCGCAATAGACAGTATAACCGAGTCCCCTCTCCGGAATAGTCAGAATGGGCGTACTTGTTAGTAGCGTCTTCAATGTCAAAAAGGCAAACTCACAACTATCGTCCCATACAAACTTGATCCCCTTCCGCGTAAGGCGTGTTAAAGGCACTACAAGCCTAGAGAAATCTTTCACGAACCAACGGTAATATCCTGCCAACCCCAAGAAGTTTCAAATCTCAAACATATTTTTCGGTCTTTCCCACTCCATCACCGCCTTGATTTTAGATGAATCCATTGCCACTCCATCTCGTGAAACTACATGCCCTAGAAATTTCACTTCTGACAACCAAAATTCACACATGCCATACTTGGCGTACAATCGATGCTCTCGTAACAACTATAGGGCGATTCAAAGGTGTTCTTCGTGTTCTTCTTTCGACGGGGAGTAGATCAAAATATCATCCACGAATACCACTACAAATCTATCAAGAGAAGGGTGAAAAATATTGTTCATAAGATCCATAAACGTTGTCGGTGCGTTGGTCAACCCAAATGGCATAACCAGGAATTCAAAATGCCCATAACGCGTACGAAAAGCCGTCTTTGGAATGTCTTCCTCCTTAACTCGCAGTTGGTGGTAACCCGATCTTAAATTAATTTTTGAGAAACAACAAGAACCTCTCAATTGATCAAACAAGTCGTTGATTCACGGCATGGGGTATTTATTTTTAACGGTCACGTGGTTCAGCTTACGATAATCTATACAAAGACCTAACGACCCATCTTTCTTTTTTGCAAACAATGCTGGGGCTCCCCAAGGTGATACACTAGGACGTATGAATCACTTATCTAGCAACTCTTGAATCTGTACCTTCAACTCCACTAACTCGGCCGATGCAAAGAGATATGAAGGCATAGAAATGGGGGCAGTCTCCAGGATAAGGTCTATAGAAAACTCAACCTCTCGTCGTGGTGGAAGCTCAAATAACTCATCTAGAAACATATCTGGAAATTCAAAAACAACAGGAGGAAGCCCTCCCAGAATGGGACCAGTCTCACCTACAGACAGGGTAGAGAAAAGGAGGTTGAGGCTATCACAGCCTTGTGACCCAAGAGATCTAGGTACCAAACCATTGTCTCGGTCACCCACAAAATAAAAAGAATCTCCCTCCGGAGTGCAAACAAACACCCGTCGCCGGTCACAATCAATGTAGGCGCGAAAGGTCGTCAACTAATCCATTCCTAAGATAACATCGAATAACAACATATCAATCATAATGAAATCGAATACCAAACAATGGTCGGTAATCTCCATCTCACAATCTCTACAAACGAGCCTCAACGTAGCAACCTCACCCAACGGTGTTTCTACGTACAAGGCCTCACTCAACACATCTACCTCTAACCCCAGTGCAAATGAAAATGCAAATGAGATGAAAGAACGTGATGCTCCGGTGTCAACAAGACCACTGGCCCAAGAATGATACACTAGAAAGGTACCTTGTATGACTGAAGGGCTAGCTGCAGTATCTGGTACGGTAGGTGCCACTAATGTACTAGGCTCCACAAGAGCATACACTCGCCCCTGATTCCCTAGATTCTGTCCCCTACTGCTTCTGGCTCCTGGTTGCCTCACTGATTGAGCTGAGGTAGCACCTCCCACGGTTCTTACTGACTGTGCCCCTAATTGCTGCTGTGACTGGCTATGTGGTGTCTATACTCTATGTGCTCCCCTAGTACCCTGAACGTTTCCTCCCTGTGGGCAATCTTGTCGGATGTAACCTAGCTGGCCACACTGAAAACATGAAGGTGGGGTCCTCCCATGAGTCTGACTTTGCTGTTGTGGCTGCTGTCCTCTTTGTTGACAATTCGCCGAGCGATGTCCCGGTTGTCTACACGTTTAACACACTAACTCCCGATGCTCAAAACGTCCAGATGAGCTTGTAGATTGTGCTGGTGCCGATCGTGACTGATACTGCAATCCCGTGGGATAGGAACTCAATCCCCTTAATTTCTACCTCTTCACCTGACGCCCCACAGACTGAGCACCGAAATTCCCTTGATGTGACTTTCTTTCCCTAATCTTGCGAATTTCTACCATTGCATTCTCCACCTGAATAGAGGCCTCTACAACCACGGAGTACACCCGAAAATCTAATGCAGCAATTCAATCCTTGATTGAAGGTCGAAGACCCCTTTCAAACCTCGTGGTGCGTAACTCTTTCGTCGGCACCATTTCAGGTGCGAACCGCGACAAGTTTGCAAACTTACCTTCATATTGAACCACGGTAAGGTTCCCTTGAATAAGAGAAAGAAACTACTCTGGATATACGTCTCAGAAACTACTCTGAGTCGCCTAGGCTATCGCTCTCATAGTAGCAAGCATTTCTTGAACAACATCAACACCGCCTACTTGTTTCTGTGGGGCATGATCATCCCTTTCCTTCGAAACTTGGGCAAACACACGACCTCGGCCACGGACTCGGTCCCTACCACGTGTCGGCATCATCTCTACAAATAAGAAGAACAAGGGGAGGTATCAACACATGCCCATATAAATCCATCTCTCACAGATGACATCGCTCTTCAACAAGACACTACTACACCCTAATCATCATATTAACATGTCTTATGCGACACATAACAAGGAAGACTAATCGAAATGACACATCAATCCGGCTAACTTGTTCAGATTTGTAGCTAGAACAGACGTCGACCAAACGCCTTTCTAACTCGAACCCTAAACCAGTCGACCGGCTGCCTGAGGGCCAAATGTATCATCCTAAATGTCCAATCTTCATGCCCAAATAACACAGAGCATGTAAATGCTAAATCATACTCAAGATGTTCCATGCTAGCTCACCAGGTCATGAATGTCAAACATCAATGCAACGCTCACGTGAAGGATCAACCACCCCCCCCACGATTCCTAGATATTATAACCTAGAGCTCTGATACCATTTGTAGCACCCCTGACCCGTTTTAATAATATAAACCAAATGTAGTTTGGAACCATCCCAATGTGAAAACCCTTTCTTCAGAAATTATGTTTTTGAATAACCCTTATGAGCCTCAGGATCACTTATAAAAAGCTTGGTTCATAAGTATTTCCCACATTGAAATCCAGCGAAGACCGCTCAAGTGGTCAGGCCACCGCTCGAGCGGTGACACACCCAGGAGTTTTTGCTGAAAAGCTGTGAAAAACGCTTATATTCATGAAAATTTTGACTCAAAAGATTGATTTTCTAAACCTGCTTTGAGAGGATAAAACCCAAGGAAGGAAAATACATACTTGAGAACAAAAATATCATTCAATTGTAAACTAAATACTTCTGCCAGAGTCATTCTTTGAAAGATCAACAACCAACTCAATCAAAAGAATAGCGTCCTCACAAGCATGCATCCTATGAAAGTGTGACCCTAAGGTCTTACAATAAGAGTTTGGTTCAAAATTATATTAATCCAACCATCCAAAAGATTACATCTATATACTTTCATTTCTCAAAACCAACTATCCAAAGAAACAATGTAATCCTATTAACTATCCGAAAAAGCTCATGACAATGGATTTTACTCCATGGCCTTCTTCTCGCCGTCACCTGAAATGTGGTTCAACAACATGAGCCGAAGCTCGTAGGAACAAGGCTAACTATGAATACAGGCATGCTGTGCGAAGATGGTTATGCAAGATGCTCCAACAAAATAAATCACTTCATAGTATTTGTTTCGAAATGAGTTTTCCTTGCATAACCGAATTTCATAAAGATAAACTATTACTCCATGTTTTCTTGCCATATTCATAGGAATAGTCATCATTTACCATTAATTTATTAGTTTTACTACTTTATATTAACCCAAATCATTTTGTTGTTTTGCCGTAGTACCAAATTGAGGTATCCCAGATCCGAGTTCATCGTTACTAACACATATATATACATGCTTTACCAACTCATGTATCATTACCCTCAATCCGACTACACGGGCCCCATGAGGTAACGGTACGTTCTATACCCTGATACGACTAACGTCTATTCCCGATCACTAGTCGGTGGGCAGAGAACCCAACTACGTCCTTTCCCGGTCATCAGTCGGCGGGTAGAAAACCCAAATACGTCCTTTCCAGGTTGCTAGCCGGCGGGCAGAGAACCCAATCTGCGTAATTTTTTAGACTTTCACCGAGGTGCAACTCGTGCCCAACCTTAAATAATTCAGAAACTGGTCCTTTTTACATATCACAGCACCACACACACACACACGTGAGTCTAACCCAACAAGTTCCTCTCACCAACTCATTTCATTATACAATTTCATTACCCACGTTTCCATTATTCTTGGCTCAAACCGAATTAATCATCCCGTGACTTCAAATTCACCAATTCATAGAGCTTATTGAACACTTGACTTAGTATTAATATACATTACATAACCTCGTGGAGTTAAATCACAATAGGTAATAATAACCTTCAATTGAACCATCAATCGTGTCAATTTCATCATACAACACTTTCAAACCCAAAAGCCCCAATTTCATTTTCATGGTTTAACTCCAAACACAAACCATAGGTTCTCATTTCTCATTCCAAACACAAGATACGACAACATTAAGATGGATTAAAGGTAAATCCTTCACAAATCAAAGATTTAATCTTCATTATCACCGAATTCAACTTTAGGATTTCGTAAACCACAAACTTCTTGTCATTAGGTTCATAAACTAGAAAATACGACACATATCACATAAAGATTCAAAGAAAGTCATGAATCCTACCTTTTAATGCTAGATCCGAAAGAAAAAACCCTGAACAAACTCCAATCGCTTGAATCTCCAACCTCGTGGTGAGAACAACGTTTCCAAAGCTAAGATCGAGTCTTCAATGGTTGAACCACCGAGAAGAAGGCAAAGAAACCCATTCCAAGAAGCCAAACAAGCCCTTATTATCTCTCAAACCCTAACCCTCACACTCACCCAAGCTTTAGAGAGAGAGACATAAGGAGAAAAATGAAGAAAAAGAAGGTCAACGCTCATTTTTAAAACATCAGGTCCGCGACAGCCCGCTCGAGCGGACACCCACCGCTCGAGCGATCTCATACCCGAGAACTCTCTGCCACCTCTCAACTTGAGCGGTGACCCGATTGCTCGAGCGGTCAACCCTAAGATGAAATTCTCACTAAGGCAGAAATTGAATCATACCTGCACAACCTGTCTTCCGGCTACACATTTTTTGCAAAATTCCACCTTTAATCATCACAAACGAACACACATATAAGCTCAAAACTAAATTCTACACGTGATTCTCTCTCCCCAAACATCTCCATATAACATAATAAACATGCTTTCATTAAAATTCGAAGTTAGAGAGGTCCGGGTCACTACAATATAGATTGGCACGAATCGTCCGTGTAAAACCCGACACGATCCATCCTATCAATGCATAGACTATCTCATGTTTGGATAGGAACTATAGATGGGTCGTCGCTTATCAACATATTTTTTTATTTTATTTTATTTATATATTTTTTAATACATAAATAATTATGGGCTAAGCCACTAGGATGGATATCTTAAGTAAGCCAATATTAAGAGCAAGTATGGAAAGAAAATCAATGCAAAGCTTCTCAAAATGGGTATGACATCCGAGCTACTCGTACAGTAGAGCTACTCAGATACAGTAGACCTACTTGGATACAGTAGAGCTGCTCGGGTATAGTAGAGTCACTTGTACAGTAGACCTACTCGGGTATACTAGAGCTATTCGGGTACAGTATAGTTACTCGTACAGTAGACCTACTCGGGTACAGTAGAGTTATTCGGGTATAGTAGAGCTACTCGTACAGTAGACCTACTCAAGTACAGTTGAGCCACTCGGGCATGATTGATGCACTCTGGTACATTTCACCTGCTCTAGTACAGTCGACCCGCTTGACAGTCGAGCCACTTGGCTTCCCTTCTCGGCCAAGTGGTTCAACCTACATACAGAACTCCATTTTGGCGACAAGAATTATTTTTTCTTCTTAGCTACATGATTTAAACAATATATCTACTTGAGTCACTCATGACCCGAGCTGCTCACCCCTCTAGTAGCTTGGGTACAATACTTCTATTCATAACTCGAGTCACTCATAACTCGAGTCACTCATGACTCGAGCAACTCGTCAACTCATAACTCGAGTCACCCATGACCCGAGCTTCTTGCCTCTCCAGTAGCTCCGATATTCTTCTATTTAACCGGTGTCGACTACTCTAATCTAGGTACTTGGGTGATCACATTGACTACTCATTCCACTGATTACTTGAGTATGAACTACGAAGAGGGTT
The DNA here is from genome assembly GCA_034768845.1 of Heliamphora exappendiculata. Taxonomy (NCBI): domain Eukaryota; kingdom Viridiplantae; phylum Streptophyta; class Magnoliopsida; order Ericales; family Sarraceniaceae; genus Heliamphora; species Heliamphora exappendiculata. Next base: position 18,757 of record JAOTRH010053459.1, read on the forward strand.
AAGTCTTTGAATCATACATTCCTTGACCTAAACTAATCAACAAAATAGAAGTAAGTTGAAAGGCCCAAAAGACTCGCCCACTTGAGTTACTCGAGTAGGCTAATTTTACTCCATCAGTAAATCGAACATACAACTCAAAGTTACTCAAGTTACAAGAAGACCCAGACTTAACCTACTTGAGTTACTGGGGATCTGAGCTGCTGGGACCCCCTACAACTCAACCAACTAAATATTGTTGTTCATCGTTGTAGACACTCCAATTTAACCCCACCCAATCTTAGGTGAATCCGATATTGAAAACAGTTAGAATAATGTCTCAGTTCGATCCTCGAAAAGTGATCCAAGCTCGGTAATTGAACCCGACCATCAAAAACCATCAGGAACCTTCAAAACCAATGAAGTTGTACCAA
>JAOTRH010053470.1:0-19166 GCA_034768845.1 Heliamphora exappendiculata
TTCAGACTTACGATGCATCAGGTAAATGTATCCATACCTTGAGTAGTCATCAATGAAATTGACAAAGTACTCAAAGCCACCTTTAGCTTGGATAGTCATAGCACCACACATATCAGAGTGAACCAGTTCCAACGATTCTTTAGCTATAGCCTTGGCAGAGAAAGGCCTCTTGGTCATCATACCCACTAAGAAGGACTCATAGACTGGAAGTGCCTTCACTTCCAATGAATTCAAAGGTCCATCTTCTACCAGTCTATTTATCCTTTTTAGATTAATATGATCCAAGCGTAAGTGCCAAAGAAATATTTAGTTCATTAAAGAATGATCCTTTCTCTTATATGGTAAATTAGATGTGTTATTCATTTTAGTCAGTTGTAGTGTAGTAGAGATTGAAATAATAACATAAAGATCATCCATCAAAGTACTAGCACAGATAACCCGTTTATTATTCTTAATAACTACAGAATTATTAAAATAAACCAAATATTCATCTTTAACCAATCTAGAAACAAAAACTAAGTTCTTTCAAATAGAAGGTACATAAAGACAATATCTCAATATTAAAACCCGATCTATACTAAAACTGAGAATGGTATCTCCCACTGCAACTGCTGTCACATTTATATTATTATCCATATGCATGTAAATCTCTCTATCACTAAGTTATCGAGTTTCCAAAAATTTCTGCAATGAATTGCAGACATGATTAGTGGCTTTCGTATTTACACACCAGGTACCGGTAGATAATACTACTAAATATATTTTCACAACTAGTGAACAGAAATTACTTTGTTGGTTCTGTCTTCTGAGAAATACTGGACATTATTTTTTTCAGTGCTGTGTCTGGTTGCAGTGAAAACATATGCCTTTTGACTTTTTCATACCAGTTCATGACCTACTGACTACCCTGAAAATTATGTCACTCTGTTTTTAAACTTTTTTCTTCTTCATGCCTTTCAGCCCAAAGGAAGAACCCTTTTTAGAAATAAACACATTTAAGCTATATCCAAGTTACTTTTTCAGTCAATAAAATTTGGTCCCGTTAGTTTATTTTCTTTGAGTATAACCGTGAGTGAATTGAAAGTCATTTTAATCATAAGAATTACATAATTAAAAATAACCATTAATTATGGCGAGCAAAATTTTTAAATTTATTTTAAAATTGGTTCGCTTTACCATTTTAAAAAAAATTCGCCAGCAGGCCAGTATCCTGCGAATAGCATGCCTCGATGGGAGGACATCTACTATATTTCGTTTGTCCAGAGATGCCAATTTTTATTAATTTTACTATTTGGGTCACAGACCATGCCAACTAAAATTAAATAACTGACATAATTTCAGTATAATAAATAATAGTAGTGACTCAGATAGAAATGATACTATTATTTACAGCTAAGTATTAACCACTACCTAATCTCAAATCAATCGTTTCGCAATGAATCCTTCAGATGGAGAAGTAATCCACAGTAACAATTATCCAGAATTATCCCTTAAGAAGGTTTGTACTAGTGATCCCGCAATTAATTCTGTTCGATGGGGAGAAAGGCCTTACTGCCAACACACAAAATTAATTATATTTTCTATGAACTGATAATGGAGGCCGTAGACTTTATTTGAAAATAAATACTCTCTTCCACTTAATTTTTTAAAATACTTTTGAGAGTTATAAAAATTTATTTAATTAAAATAAATTTATTAATTTCAAAAATCACACGATCCGAAAGAATCCAAAACATCTTTCTATGTACACGATTCAAAAGATTTCGATTTGCCAAACCATCTTTTCGTATTTTAATGCGTAACAGATAAAATTACCGATGAATGCACAGTTTCTCCTTCGCTTTGATGCTAAGGTATTGAATAAAGGTATTGAAATATTTTATTTTTAGTTACATATTTTTTGAAAAAAATAATTTATTAAAATTAAGCATTTTTTATTTAATTAATATAAAAAATCATAATAAATATTCTCATTTTTCTAAGATTCCGATTTAATAAAAAATCATCTTAAACGTGTTATCTTGTAAAAAATAAAATATCTAAAAAAACTTTATTTAGTTAAAAAAATTAGTTTTATTTTTCTTTACAAAATATTAATTAAAACTGAATTTCTCGAATTAATTAAATTAAGCAAAAAATATAAAACAAATATATATTATTCACGCAATTTATATAAATAAAAAAATCAAGATATATATGTTCCAATTTTATGATCAAAATGAAACTCTAATGAGTTTCAACTTCCTACAATAAAATAAGCTTTCAGTCTTTCAATCCTTATAGAAATCTGTTTATCGGCATCCGAATCCTACCAGGTTTCTTCGATAATCAGAGCTATAGATATACAACACATCTCATATCAGTTATCATTAGAAAGATAGTCGCCAAGACCCCGAACCATCAGCCGCCACCACTGGTTAAGCCACAAGCCCGCCGCTAGTCTGTGTCGCCAACTTCCTGAGGCTTTTTCGATCTTTTCTCGAACTCCGTTTTTGAACCTTTTTTTTGAAACACAGCTAACGAATTATACAATATTTTTGTAAAAAAATTCAGTTTGAAAATAGCACGAAAACAGCCATTTAAAGCCCGAGAAGTCGCTGCGCTGCACCGCCCACCGTCGCTGCTGTTGTGCCATTTGTTTCAGCTTATTTCATGGTTGTTTTGGCTTTTATTTTTCACTAATTTTAGCTTTGATATCTAGCAATATGATGCCTCGAAGAACGCCTCAAAATTAGTCCCGAAAATCCTCAAAACGGAGTCCCAAAACAGCCCGGACAGCTTGCCTATTTCCACCGCCCATACTGCCGCTTTTCAACTATTCTTGGTTTAGGTTTTTGCCATGTTTTTGAACGGTTTTTTCAGTCTATTTTATTGCTATTTTGTGCCTAAAAGATTTCTTAAAACTCGTCCCAAAAAAGTGGCAAAACCATGCCAAAATAGGCCCCGAGTCGCCTGTTAAATGCCGACGCCCGTGGGCTATTTTTGTCGCTATTTTTGCAGCAATCTAATACCTATTTTTCTGCCATTTTTACTGCAAAAAATCCATAGAAAACTTAGCGAAAAAATCTGTTTCAAAACTGTGCAAAAATCACTGCGATCAGTGGCCCGAACCAGCCGAAACCATCGTTGGTCCCGCCGGTTATGCCGCCGTCTGTTTTTTATATTCTTAAATATCCAAACCTATTCTTAAATATTCTAAATAATATTTAATAATAAATAAAAACTTGTATATTAAAAACCTATGTCCCGAAAGCTCACATTCAAACTAAATAAGTTTAAACTATCAAGATCAACCCTCGTGATTAAAAAATAAATTATAATCATCATTCAACCAGTCAATCAAATATGAATCAAATAATGATCATAAAACCGAGATTAGAACGCCTGCAAAACAAAATTAGCACAGTTCTAAATCTATTCGGCTCCTCAATTAATCGTAAACATAATCAAAATGGCTCTGATACCAATTGTTGGAGGCAAACTACCAAGATCATTGATTTGTAAATAATTTTTCGAATAAAAAAATAACTGCACGGGCAATCGCCAAAATAGGCTTTAGGTAAAAATATTTTAATGTCTACCTATCAAAATTAAATCCCGTGTCACCACAATTAATTTAGATGAATACCTTTCAGTTGTTTCTTCAACTACGAACTTTAATTTTTTGAGTTGAAACTCCGAGCATACCTTTTACTGTATTCTTGATGTGATTTTCGAACGTAGTGTGGGGTACAATCTTTTGAGAACTTGTACCGACAGAACTTGATTTACCTTTATCTTGAAAAGACAACTCTTAAAAAATGGTTTAGCCTACCCATATATTTATATGACTACAGTAGGGACCTGTGGAATAATTATGATATACACTTCTAGTGTGACCTAGATACCCTTCGAACGGTTTCTGTAAATATGCAAACCTCTTAGTAGTTTCTATAATTATGAAAATCTTGTAGCAGTTTCTGCAATTTTTATAAAATATTATATTAGAGTTCATACCACTAAAGAACTGTAACTGCACTTCTAACCATAATCTCTAGACCAATTGTATTGAGCTCCTGTTATTAAATGCTGAACTCATCTCCCCACGTTAAGATTCTCGATACCCGACAACTAAATTTAATTACTGACAATTTAATTTAGTCGATATCTTTAAAATTTATTAAACCATTCTGCTTAACTTATTTGATTGCCAGATAATCAAATTCACCTGCAGGGTTTGACCGGTCAAAACTAATAAGCTTCTTTAAGGGGGTATCGTCAATCCTGAACAATCGGGACGTAAATTTCGTCAATAATTAATATTCACCATATAATTAGTACCGCTATCCAACTTACCGAGAATATAGACCCATAAAAAATTGCTCCCTCTAATGAATTAAAATAATGAATATTAAATATACGCAAATAATAATTATTTCGAGATTACGAGTATAAGCACACATAATAATCTTGAGGTGTGAATTAATTTATATAGTCAGTATAAAATTAATTATCTCAATGTTGTTCTGTTCAATACATACAAAGTATACTAGCATAGAGAGTCCGAACAATAGACGACGCTATTATCTGTTCTTCGTAACCAAGATAGGCCTACTAAAACTCTGTGTTATAATCGTATCGATGGTTTGTCCATATCCATCTAAACTGTGAACAAATACTTTTATTCTGCAAGAATCTAAAATCTAGTCTTCTGTATTCAAGTCGTACTCTACACACCAGATTAAATACTGCACAAAATCCATACATAACATTGAAGGCCAGAACCAGCCTCTGTCTCGATTTTTCCATCACGAAGGAAAGTCAAAATACACCACACAGAATCCATGATTTTTAGTATACAAATAAAATTCATGATTTTTAGTATACAACCCTGACACGCCATCCCCAAGATAAAACAACCCAGAATCAGCCTCTGTCTTGACTTTTCCATCACGAAGGAAAGTCGAAATACACCACACAATCAAACTAGAATAGCTCATAGAACAAGAGTCTTTTAGAGAAAGAGAGAAAGCCGTATAATTTTCTGTGTTTTTCAAAGTAGAATAGGGGTTCTATTTATAGAACGAGTAGAGAAATAAAGAGAGAAAATTAAGGCATAAAATGAGGGATTAATTACCCGTTATAATAAATATAGATTATCAATTGGCATGAATCATGGGAATTAATATCAATTATTTTTGTAGGCTATAGATTTTCATTTGACATGATTCATAGAATCAATATCAATCTGTAATAAATTTTGCTAGACTATATATTTCCATTAGACATGATTCATGTTAATCAATATCAATCAGGTCAAATTTCCCATAGCTTGAATTAAGGGATTGAATTGTGGATAACAATCAAATTATTTACGGTAAACCAAAAGATCTTTGACCCGGTTTAGGCAAACAAAAGGTTTTTCATAAATACACTATAAATCCAACAATCCCCCACCTTTATTTTTTTAAAACCATATTCTATGAGCAATAGGATATGAAAGTATGCATAAGTAAAGGTGTCTTTCGACTTGAACCCTTACGTAGTGAAGATGCTTAAGATGGAATATAGAGTGACCTTGAGTCTTGAACTCTAGGTCTGAACGCACAACACACATAGCTTCTCTTGTGTGGTCTTCCAAGCCAGCACATTACGGCCATGTGCTTGTATCCCAATTTAATGAATGCTTTAGAGGACTTGCCCAAAATTCTCATAGAAAGCGACCTCACTTTCACATTCATATAGGTGAGTCTATCAAGAGTACTCATGTAGCGTAGGTACTCCACTCAACATGGAGCTATAGAATTCATTAAGAGTTATAAGGTAACTCAACCTTTTTCTCGCTTCAGGATATCACGCTTCTTAAGGATGGACTCAGAGTATTACTATTTTAGCATAATTCAGAGCATATCACTATGTGACTTGTTTATCCCTTTGAACCTATTTTTTGGGATCTCCAGTCCGTAAGTTGGGTATCCATCACAAGTGACTCATTTCTCAATGGACTTTAGCTCCCTCCCCTTTGAGGTGTTCCACACCTTTCCTGTGCAAGTCCTTTCGTTAAAGGATCAGCTAGGTTCTCATCAGCTCATACATAATCCACTCTAACAAAACCAGTAGTGAGTAGCTCTCTCCCTGTGCTGTGCTTATGACATATTTGTCGCCCTTTGCCGTTATAATAACGGTTATGAACTTTTGCAATAGCCGTAGTACTATTGCAGTGGATTAGTATGGTTGGTATTAGTCTTTCCCACAAAAGGATATCTGACAGTAGGTTTCTCAACCATCCTGTCTCTTTGCTAGCAGCAGCTAGCGCTATCATCTCAAACTCCATCGTAGGCTGTGCCAAGATAGTTTGTTTCTTGGATTTTCAAGAGACTACGCCCCTAGTTATGTTAAAAACACATTCGTTGGTTGCCTTGGAGTCATTTGAAAGGGTGTTCTAATCGGCATCGATGTATCCTTCTAGGACAGCAAGAAATCTCTAATAGTGTAATCCTAAGTTCATGGTTCTTTTTCAAATACCGCGTGACCCTTTCAATAGAATACCAATGCTCCATACTAGGTTTGCTAGTAAACCTGTATAAAACTCCAACAACATAAGTAATATCGAGTCTAGTACAATAGTATATCGAAGACTACCAATAATGCTAGCGTACTCGGACTGTTTAATATTATCACCAATGTTTTTAAATAACTTGACACTAGGATCAAAGGGAGTGCAAACAGGTTTACAATCAAAGTAGTTGTATTTTCTCAAAATCTTTTTTATATAACGAGATTGATTAAGAGAGATTCTGTGTTCTGACCCAGTAATTTGAATTCCTAAGATTACATTAGTTTCTCCTAAGTCTTTCATGTCAAAGTTTTGACTTAACAATGACTTAGTTTTAGTTACAATAGATATATTTGAACCAAATATCAACAGGTCATCAACATACACGCAAATAATGACACATACATGATTCTCAAATTTGTAGCAAATATATTTATCATTTTCGTTGATTTTAAAACCATTTGATATCATTAAAGTATCAAATTTTTCATGCCATTGTTTAGGTGCTTGTTTTAGACCATATAGAGATTTATTCAATTTACACACTTTGTGTTCTTGTCCGCGAACAACGAACCCTTCGAGTTGATCCATATAAATCTCTTCGTCTAAGTTACCATTTAAAAAAGCTATTTTTACACCCATTTTGTGGACAAGAAAATTATGAACAGCAGCAATAGCAAATAAGACTCAGATAAAATTAATTCTAGTCACTGGGGAATACGTGTCAAAGGAATCTATGTTTTCTTTTTGCCTGTAACCTTTAGCTAGAAGGCTGGCCTTATATTTATCAACCGAGCCATCAGGTTTTAGTTTTCTTTTTAACACCCATTTGCAGCCTATAGTTTTACAACCAAGAGGTAAGTCTGTCACCTTCCAAGTTCTATTAGACTTTAGTGAATCCATTTCATCATTAATGGCTTCTTGCCATAGGTCAGCGTCTGGAGAAGAGAAGGCTTCCTGAAGAGTTGGTGAGGTCACCCTCTATAGAGAAGGCATAAAAATCAGGACCAAAGTGGAGGTGCGAACTCTCTTACTTCTCCTCGGTTTTGTGTCATCATTCTATAGTCCAAGTTTCTAGGTTCCTCTGGTTCTAGTAGGGCAATTTCAGAATTAGTGCCCCCATTATTTCTTGATTTAAAAGGCAATTTTTCTTCATAAAAATCAGTATCAATTGATTCAATGATCACATTGTTCTTTATATCAAAAAAGTTATAAGTTTTACTATTAACAGCATATCCAATTAAAACACATTCATAGGCTCTACTAGCAAGTTTTGACCTTTTAGGGTCAGGTATACGAACATATGCTAAGCAGCCCCAAACTTTAAAATAAGACACATTGGATTTTTTATTTTTTCATATTCATTAGGTGAAATTTGAAACTTAAAATTAGGTATTCTATTTAATACATAACAAACAATCAACTAAATTTCACCCCACCAATATAAAGCTGCCCTTGAACTAGTCATGATAGCTACTACTAATTCAGTGAGAGTTTGATTTTTACGTTATGCTTTCCAATTTATTTTAGATGAGTAGGGAGCAGTAGTTTCATAAATCATTCCTATACTTTTGTGTAATTCAACAAATTCATTACTTTCATATTCAGTTCCCTATCACTACGAAACTTTTTAGTTCTTCTATGGAATTGAGTTTTAATTTCATTTAGAAATTTGTTGAACATTTTTAATGCCTCACTTTTGTGTCTCATTAGATACACAACTGTATAGTTTGAACAGTCATCAATAAAAGTAATAAAATGTATTTTTCCATTTCTAGTGAAGATTCTATCGAGTTCACAAATGTCAAAGTGCATTAAGTCTAGAATTTTAGATTCTCGAAAAGTTGACTTATGTGTTTTCTTAGTAATTTTGGCTTGACTACAAGATTCATATTTTTCAAAATCATTTAAAGTAATATTAGGAATAAAACCTAGAGTACTCATATTTTTAATTAATTTCTTGTTAAAGTGACGGAGTCTAGTTTGCCAAGCATTAATAGAACAAATAATATAAGCACAAGAAGCAGTTTTATTCATTTCAATATTGAGTTTGAACATGCCATCAGTAGCATATCCCTTTTCCACAAACATTCAATTTTTAGTAATGGTATACTAGTCAGCTCCTATGGTTTAGGTAAATTCGACCTTATTGAGGGGATATCTAGAGACAAAGATTCTTTCTCATTTCTGGAGTGTGCAAGACTTTTTTCAGCGTGATAGTCCTTCTAGAAGTAAACTTCAGTTCCACCACCCCAGTCCTGAGTACCTTAGTGGTGTGGAAATCTCCCAACAACACTTTCTTGTTGTCCGCCTCGGAATAGCTCTTAAACAGGGAACGATTAAAGCAGACATGGCGAGAAGCACTAGTCTCTATCCACCACCCTTCAGATCCACTTATCAGATTAACTTCTAATATCATAGCCACAAGTGGCTCTTCAGTCAAGTGCGCCTGTGGAGCAAGACACCTTTTATTACTACAGTTCCGAGCCATGTGGCCAGGCTTTTTACAATTGTAACACACAAATTGGACCGAATTCGTGTTTCAAGCCCGGCTTGAAGGGGTTGTTTCTTCTTTTGATAGGGCTTTTCGTTCTGATTATTTCAATTCTAGTTTGGCTTTCCTATTTTTTCTTGCGGGTTCAAGACAGCCGAGCTTTGGTTCCTTTTATTTGAAACAAGGTAAACCTCTTCTTTCAAATCTTATTTCTGGGTCTCTTCCTCAATTTGGAGTCTAGCAATCAAGCTCTATAAAGAGAACTCCTTTGATTTGTGCCGGAGTGTGTTTTTAAAGTCTTTCCAAGTAAGAGGAAGTTTACCGATGAGCACTTCAACTTGAAACTGTTCATTAATAGACACAGCCTCAGAAATAATTTCATGTGCATTTTTTTGTAAATCATGAAACTGGGCCACAACAGATTTATCGTCATCCATTTGAAATTTAAAATAACGACTAACAGCATAATTTTTAGACCTAGTCTCCTCAGTGTCATATTTTTTCTGAAGTACATTTCAAACATCTTTGGCCGAATCAAACGAAGAATAGTAGTCATAAAGGTCATCGAATAGGGCATTTAAAATGAAATTTTTGCGAAGAATGACAATAAGAGGCAAACTTTTGTTTCCAACGTTTGAAAAATAATCCTTCAAACTTGAAGGGTTTGTTGATGTCGGTGTTGACAGTGTGTTTGATTTCGATTTCCATTGTAGATCAAACATCTTAAAATTGTTGGAGCCGAAATCTTAAAAAAAATAGAGCGGATTACCTGCAGATTGTTTGAATAAACAATCTAAAAATACCAAAACGAAAAGGTGGCTGGAGATGGGATAAGTCGCGGACTAGGTCGGTCTCTTTAAGACGTTTCGTAGCTCTACCCTTTTTGTACAAGTAGTTGCAGCCACGCCGTCCCCAAAATAAAATAGTCCAGAAGCAGCCTCTGTCTCGACTTTTCCAGCATGGAAGAAAGCCGAAATACACCATACAATCAAACTAGAATAACTCACAGAACAAGAGTCTTTTAGAGAAAGAAAAAGTTGTATAATTTTCTGTGTTTTTCAAAGTAGAATAAGGATCCTATTTATAGGACGGGGAGAGGAATGAAGAGAGCAAATTGAGGCCTGAAATGGGGGATTAATTAGCCGTTGTAATAAATATAGAATATCAATTGGCATGAATCATGGGAATTAATATCAATTATCAATTATTTTTTAAGGCTATAGATTTTCATTGGACATGACTCATGGAATCAAAATCAATCTGCAATAATTTTGGTAGATTATATATTTTTATTAAACATGATTCATAGGAATCAATATCAATCAGGTCAAATTCTCCGTAGCTTGAATTAAGGGATTAAATAGTGGATATCAATCAAGTTATTTATAGTAAACCAAAAGATCTTTGACTTGATTTAGGCAAACAAAAGATTTTTCATAAATACACTATAAACCCAACATAACATATCCCCTTGCTATGCTGCCTACATGTACTCTCTCACGAGTGCTTATTTTGCTCACCCACATTTTGAATTGAGTGAATAATAACTATTTTTTCATTAGTTCAAATTATGAAACTCATCATATATTTAATAGTGTAATTTATAGTTTAAATTAATAAAAAAGAAATATACCACCCACCTGATAAGACGAATAAACAAATTTATTTTACTCTCATACTCACTTTCGACGTTTTTCTTTTCTAACTCTTTATTATTTCTCCTCTTTTGGCTTCCTCTCTTTACCCACTTTTTCCTCTCTAGCCCTTGATTGGCAACCAGCTTAAATCCGATTTAAAGTCGACTTTTGGTCTTTTTGCTTAAAAGTTCAAAAAGTCGAAAGTCTCATTTTTCAACTCAAAGGCTTTTAGCCTTTTTGCATTTTATATAACTTTTTCTATTATTTTTTAAAAATATCATAACTTTTATTATACACATTATTTTTTTATAAAAATTATATTTTTAAAATCTACTTGTCAAAATCTATCAACACAAAATCTATATTGAATATAAAATTATCTAAAAATAAATTTTAAAAAATTATAACAATTTTAAATAAAACTTTTTATCTTTTGGCTTAAAGCCACTTTAAGCCTTTGTCTTAAAAGTCACCCATATTCCAACCAAGCGAATTTTTTTCCTTTTTAGCTTAAAGTAATTTTAAGCCAAAAGCCCAGCTTAAAGCTAGTTGACAAACAAGTCCTAAACTTTCACTTCTCTTCCTTTTCAAAAAAAGAAGGCCACCCACTTTTAATTATAATGCGTCTCTTAACCGATATAAATAGTACAATTAACTCTAAATTCCTAACCTTTGATGAATTTATAAATCAAAGTTTTGTTAAGACACGTAGTCGACTCGACTGAATTTGGGTAATTAGTTAATTTCAAGTGCCTTCTCCTTATTTTCTTCATGTAGCATTTTGTTTTTGATTATTTATCTTTATTTTGTTGCAAAGTAAAATTAAACTTTCTATTCGCAAATTAAAACCAAATTGCTAACCAGCAAGAAAAGTATTGTCACTAAAATTAGATTTTCTATTTTGCGCTTGATTCTTATACATGCAACACTTTTTTTCTTATAGGAAAAGAGGCACTAGGCCTAAGTATATTTTTGACCGACAATAAATTAAATAAAAAAAGTACATCAATAGAAATAAAACAACTCTAAAAAGAAAACAAAGAGTGTGGCGCAAAAATTTTAGATTTTGTTCAAAAATAGGGAATTCAGGAGTTACATTGAAAACTTTTTAACACCTTAAAAACTAAAAGATTTTGACAACCTTTTTATTGAAAATTGGAGTCGCCACTTGAATTTTGAGAAAAATCAAGAAAAATAAAAAGGAGCCATTGATCTTGAAAACGTTTAACTAGAGAAAACATGGGTTCGGGGGCTCAGATACGAATCGGAGAAAGTGTTAGGCACCCCGTTCGCCTAACCGTGAGGTTGGTCTCTACTTATCATCATTGGTTCTTAATTATATTTTTCAAATGCATACAAATACAGATAGTGGAGATAAAAAGAGAACAATCGAAATCAAGTAATGAAAATAGCATAGCATAGAGATATATAACACAAAACAAAGCATAAAAGAAATCCTAAGTCCTCAAACATGCAAAATCTATATTAAAGGACACATGGTACAAACTACATACGATATACAAATGATGAAATTATTTAAATTAAACTAACAAACCCTAATTATATTAAAATAATACTAAGTAAGCATAACATGATTCTAAGCAAAGATAAGATAATCGTAAAGACTTATAAACCTTAATCTTGCTGATAGGCACTACAGATTGCATACTGGATATGATACAAAATACTAGAACAACAAAAGTAGGTTACTGAAATAGAACTAAGCTACTGAAAATGAACATAGGTTGCGATCGTAACACATAAAGGTTGTGGTCGCAAACAATTTGGGGCAAAAATGTATGGGCGCAATGTTGGTTATTGCTACCATAAGGATGTTAGTGCCAAAATGCTACGATTGCAACATTGATTGTCGTGACCGTGGAACATTTAAGTACTATTTTGCTAAATTTAAAGAAGCAATGTACTGTGTACGAGTGTGTGATATGAACATAATACAATTGAACCTATTTTAATCAATACTATAATGAAAATTAATCAAATCCTTTAGAATTAAGCATGCTTTCAATTCAATTACATAATCAAACACTAACAATCTAGCACATAAACAAGGTAACTAAGACAATTGAACCTATTGATAACAAGTGTCAAGGGTAAAGCATACAAGTTTGAAATTGAAATACTGAAATTAACTCGACCACTCTACAGGGGTAGGAAATGTGAAGAGAGAAGTGCCGGGGTTCTAACGAGGGTACCTGAGACGTGATGATCTGGGTGTATTCTCAACCTGTAGAATGTAGTGATCGTGTATTCGATCCTCGAGTTGCAATCCAATTCCAATAATCGAACTAAATCGGGTAGTAGTATGGGTCGGGGTATGGGTCGGTAGTATGACAGAGTGTTGGCGTACCTCAATCGTCCTTTCTCTCCCTGAAAATTGTATCGAAGGTACATTTATATAGAAAATTCTAGCCAATGAGGTGCCGGCACGTTCTAGACCTTAGATTGTGCTCAAAAGGTTGCAGTCGCCACCTTTAAAGGTTGCGACCGTGCACTTGGTTGTTGCGACTGTACGATTTTTAGGATTTTCAAGAGATTCATGTTGCGGTCGTGACATTCAAAGGGACGGTCTCAATGTTCAAAGGCTGCGGCCAAAACAACTTGGACCAGTGAACACCTAGGTCGCGAGGTTCAAAGGTTGCAGCCAAAATGGTGTGATCTGGTAGTTTGATTTTATAGAGTATTGGATTTGAATTGCTTCCCGTCGATTGTTTAGAGATATCGTTTCTCTTGGATTTCATCATTGGACACACCCGGACAAGCTTAAGATTCGGCGGGATCAAATCTCCACATAAGAGAACACAAACTTCTATGAGAGAAAAACTCAGCATTACATAAAATAAATAAAACATAAGAAAATAACCTCATATGCTACTGCTATGCAACCTTACTCAAAAGAACCATTGCTTCCATCTCTGTTTTACAAGGTTGATATTTCTTGACTGAAGGTAGACACCCAGCATGATAAAATGCGGTAAATGGTGTCAGACTATGGTCTATAAACAGACCTAAAACTAGATCTAAGAAGTGGAGGAGTAACGTTTTAATTTTACGTTAAGGACATCGAGATTCTTTGTCGAAAAATAGAAGCTTGCTAAATCAAAATGGCTTCGTCGCCAGTAGACGGTAGTCGCTTGGTCACCACAAACAAGAAAAAACAAAAGAAGCACAGAAAGACCAAAAAACTATCGAAAAAACCTAAAACTAAAGGAAAAGGTAGAGGGCGAAGACAAAAACACTGGATAAGAAGAAAACATGAAAAGAAAAGGAAAAAAGAAAGAACTGATGATCTGGGGGAAGGAAAGTGTCGCCGCAGCCTCCCCTATAAAGAAAACTTTAAAAAAAACCTAGTTTTTGTATTATTAGAGATAGAGATATGCATGCAACATTTATGTCAAGTAGACTACTTATAGATAGAGCTTGATTTATGTTTTTTTTTAATTTCTATTGAATAATGTATATAATTTTTATTTGACATGTAAATTAATATGGGAATATATCTGTAGTTGATGTATATTTTAAAACAAAAATGCAAGTTGTTCAAAAACTAATGTTGAAAATACATTGCTGCCAATTTCTACCATTGATATCTTTCTTGCAAAATCTCCAAGAATTGAGAGTCTACCCTATGTTTGGAGTTTGAAACTTCCATCAAGTCAAAACAAGACCAAGATCACACGAATAACAAAAAAGAAGAATAAATTGAATACTTAACAATAAACAAGATACAAGATTTTACATGGTTTAACAAATCGTATTTACGTTTACCAGTTCACACTTTTTCACAAGCTTTTGAGAGAGAGTACAATTGCAATGATGAACAACTCGATGGTTAGAATTTGACATAAGAACCTCTTATACAAGAAATGAAAAGAGACAAAAACTAGGTTAAAAGCACGCATCCCAGCTGTCGGGCTTCGTTTGGAAGGAATTAGACCATCGTCCGAACTCTCATTTCTCTAGAAGTCTCTCTACCAAATTTCTCTAGATGATTTGGTCGAACACCAAAACCTTCGCACGCCACTACCTTATTATGTCTAGATGGCTTTAAGCCCATTCAAACGATTTGGTTTAAAGGGATTTTCTTCGAGAAAAGATCCTCTGCCGTGTTTGTGCAGTGCTTAAAACATCGTTGTTTTTCTTAAAACGACGTCATTTTAATAAAATTTAAAATCAACACTTTATTAAAATGATGTCGTTTTAAGCACTGCACATTGCATTGCATTCCAGAAGAAAAATGTCCTTACACAAAAAAATAAAATATTTTTGTTTGCCCCGAAATATGAAATACTAGTTTTGTACTTTCGATGCCTGATCTATTTTAGAATTCTATGAAACCAAATCATGCACTTTCAGTTACTTAATTCGACGAGCATTTTTAGCTTGAGTTTGTTGGGGATTAAAATGCGATCACTAATCCAGCACAAGATCAAGAAAGAATGCACAAACTACGAAATAGTAACAAAGAAGGGAGAAAGAGAGACAATCGTACACAAATACAAGGTTTATATGGTTTGACAAGTTGTGCCTATGTCTACGGGATCACACATGTCACACCCCAAACTCCGGATCACGTGAAACACCCACAAATAACCAACTCAAAAATACACTCTCCAAATGAAACATACATGCATTGTATATAAACGCCAAATGGCTTACATTACAAGGCTCCAATGCCGAGAAACATGTAATAAGCATACATGACAAATAGAAACAAAAGGAAGATAATAACTCTTCCGCTCCCAATCAGCAATCTCGAATTAGCATGCGTGATCGATACCTAAAAATATTTTATCCCACACCGTGAGCCAAAGCTCAGCAGAAACTAGACAAGCATGTAATATAAACAAAACATGCTAGGAAGTTGAAGTGCAGGTTTAGACTCTCTTTCAAGCCTTGAAAATAATTTCACATGCAAGGGAAAGGGAGGATACAAACCATGTTTTGACTCACTCATAGGAGCCTTAAAAATAGTTGAACAAGATTTTTAGATCGCGATTCACACGACTCTTAAAACAATTTGAAAACTGGTCTATCCGTCTCATAATGCAATTCATACAATCCATGTATCTTCTCGAATTTTCACCGATGGATCTTTATGAACTTTCACCAAGAGACCGTAGCCCTATCGAATACCTCTTTACGGACATGCACCGAGGGACCGTAGCCCTATCAAATGCTTCTTTACGGACTTTAACCGAAGGATCGTAATCCTAACGTAATCTTCTCAGACTTTAACCGAAGAGTCATAACCCTAACGTAATCACCGTTAGCTAGAGCTAGCATAACCATCTATCTCATTCCATACAACTATACATAACCTAATCAGAATTTAATTGCATAAAACCACATACTATCACTACGTATCACAAACCACGTTACACATAACGCTATCAAAAAATTATTTAAATCACATTACATAACCCATGCATAAATAAACTAGAGTTATAAATGTACAAAGCCAGTTATAAATGCACATAGCCATATATAACTTCACATCATGATGCCACCCGCCATATAACCCGACATCCACTCAAACGATTCCCAACTGACATAACACGCTGCCACAACCCCGCACGAGCGCACAACCACCGCTCGAGCGATCCCCTACCGACAGACATCTCTGCCACTCCACCGTTCGAGCGCTCAACCACTGCTCGAGCGGTCACCAACCGACCCAACACTCTGCCACCAGCCCGCTCGAGCACACAACCACCGCTCGAGCGGTCAATGCTAGGAGAAAACCTCAAACCAAGAAATAAAACCAAACCCTCGCACGTAACGATGCACTAACCACCACACACACAACAACTCGAGGTCACGACATGACCCCCGAAGCCACCACACCACCAACCAAACCCCAAAAAAAATTCACAGGTATTTGAATCGACTAATTCCCATAAATTAATCAATTGAATACCATAGGACGCCAATTGAAAACCAAAACTCAACCACCAAAACACTAACACCCAACACAAACCCACTACGCCTACAAGAACACCGCAAAGCCCCACGGAACATGGAATCAGGTCAAAAGGGCCAACAAAGATGAAAAACAACCTTTTCCCAAACATTCGACCACAAATGGGTGAAAAACAGTTTGAAAATCTTGACACGCCTTCACTCTTTTGATCATAAATTTTTCTACAAAAAGAATTTTAAGGTGAGAGAGGTGTCATTAGAGAGAGGACTTCCGGGGCTTCAATTTGAGTACAAGAACGACCTAATTTTGATTCCGAACGAGGGAGCTAACATCAAAACAAAAAGGCCCTACGCAGTCAGTCCGCTCGAGCAGACATCGAGCGCTCAAGCGAGCTACCACCCGAGAAAAAATCCAAATTTTGCTGTTCTTGGTGTTCTAAGCCTCCAAACTCCCCAACACCCACTATGATGCTTCAAAACACACTTTAACTTACCGATTCGCATATATATAACACCTACGGACATACATAAGCCCAAAACATCTAGAATCACCGAACGAAAAACCTCAAAACCCGATTTCATCCACCGAAATCAACACAAAACCGCTTTTGAAACCAAAATCCAATTTTTTTGAAACAAAGTCAGATCTACAGCAATCTAACCGTTAAAAACACACACGATTATACGTAATACCCTTATAAGACATGAGAGTCTAGGATCCTATCTCGGTGAGTTAAAAACTCGACGCCTCGAACCACGTGCAAAATCGAGCTTCGTCGGAATTAAAATATGACCGGATGGTTGCGTAGCCCTCGATGCCGATACCAAGAATTCGCAGTCTGATAGTCAAAAACTGAGCTCCGGGCCCCCAAGAACTTAGAGAGAAGGTAGAGAGAAAAATGAGAAAACTTAAGAGTTAAGTTTTAAAAAAAATCTTTACGAAAATATCTAACTCCAGATATTTTGAAAATTTTGAAATATAGGTTTCCAAAATATCTTTTTTTGAAAATTTTGAAATTCGCGCCACAACGGCCCACTGTCCCAGAAATCTACCCCGCATGCATATTTAAGTCCGATCATGCATCAAAAGCAATAAAAACATGCTCGAATGAAAATACGTAACGCGCGTCCGAAAACGCCAAAATAGAAAACGGGTCAGGGTCTCACAACACACTTCACTATATTGATTGAAAATTACAAGAGGAGAAGAGTTCATGTGAGAGAAGAATAAAGAAACAACAAAAGAATAGCCAACCGCACACGGTTGCTGCAACTCTAGCAGCTATAACAACGCTTTTCATGTTCAGATCGATCGATCGGTGTAAAGACGGATCAATAGGTCAAGACTAACTCTGTTTCTTTACAGTCTACACAAAACTAACAATTGCAAGCAGTTTCAAACCGATCAATCCGTCAAGACAGATTGATCCGTCTTTTCCTCATGAGTGATTTTTTTCATCTTTGACAGAGTTATCATGGCTTAATTGGTTCACCAAATCAAAAAATTTAAAAATTTAAAAAAACTTTTAAGTCTTTAACTTGTTTTTTTGGTTTAATTTTCATGTTTAGTAAGTTACACTACAATAATATTAATTTTTTAAAACTTTTTAAGTGTTTTTGAAATAGATGCACCCAAAAAGTAAAACTTCTAGATAAACAGTCTGGCTTTTCTATCCATGTGATTGCCTCTAGATTAATGGCATTGTTTGGTAACCTAACATAAAGTTGGGTATTTTAGTTAAAATTCATTTTCAATTAAAAAGTAAAAGCTATTTTGGTAAAAAAAAATTAGGTGGCTTAAAAACTAAAAGTTTATTTGACTTAAAGTACCTTAATTAAGTCAAAAGGCATTAAAACAATAAACTAAAAGGCTTTATTATATATATATATATATATATAAACTTTTAGTTTTTGGCTTTTTGCTCCATGTAACCTCCAGATTAATGGCATTGTTTGGTAACCTGACTTAAAGTTGGAGTATTTTAGTTAAAATTTATTTTCAATTAAAACTTGAAAGCTATTTTGGTAAAAAAACTTTACGTGGCTTAAAAACTAGAAGTTTATTTGACTTAAATTACATTTAAGTCAAAAGGCATTAAGACATAAGCTAAAAGGCTTTCAGCTGAATAATAATTGTTGTTAATTTTTTTCACATAATTTTATATTCGATTTTTGATCTTCTTTGATATATTTTTACGAGTAGGTTCTAAAAATATAATTTTTATAAGAAATATGTGTATAAAAAATATGTTTTTTTTATAAATATATAAATGTATTTTAGTTAATTGAAAGGCCAAAAGGATAAAAGCATTTAACCAAAAAAAAAAAAGCCAAACATGTCAAACAAATGAAGAAGATTTTCTTTGTACTTTAAGCAAAAAATACTTTAAGCCAGGAACCAAACTATACAAAAAATCAGGAATTGTCTTTAATTTGAAGAAATAGAATCCTGTACCCATCACATATTTATCAAAAATCCAAATCAATTCTTGCACAGTAGAATTTCTCTTTTTTTTACTAAATAAGCGCATAACTCATTTGTTAGGCGAATTAAGCGATT
>JAOTRH010053491.1:0-19165 GCA_034768845.1 Heliamphora exappendiculata
GTAATCTTTAGGGTATTTTTGTTATTTGTTTGTTAGCTAAATGGTAGTTTAGTCAGTAACACTAATTAGGGTTTACTAGGGTTTAAGTCTCTTTTTATATATATTGTGTAACCTACCATCAGTAGTGATTCAATTTTTTTAGTTATTGCAATAATAGATGTTTTCGCCCTTTCTCTTAGTTTGTAACAGGCCCATCCCAATAGCCTATCTGCTTGCAAGGGTAAGCTTGTATGGGATGAGAATGGCCCTTTGGGTCATGGGCCGATTTTGAAGGATGATTTGGTTCCCAAATTGGATGAATAGATCTCAGGTGAGTTGGGGGAGGAGAACAGGTTGCCGTTGTGTTCTGGCCAGACAAGGGTTGAAGATGACATAGGAGCAAAATTGTTCGGCTAATGGCAACAGTCAACCTGTTCTTTGCTAATGACATAGGAGCAAAATTGCCGTAGCCTTTCTTTGCTAATTGATGAACAGGTTTGTGTTCCGTTTAGTTTGTCTTTTGTTGGTATTAGTTTTAAGCCCTCCTATTTCCTATGATTTTTTCTTTTCTGGTTATGACGGTGAGTTACAGGGTTGTTTGGTGGTGGCGGTTGGAAGCGAGATATGGAAATGGGATGGTTTATAAAAGTGCAGTATTCTAGTGAGGTGGAGGTCGGATAGGGGGTTGAGGAATAATCAATGTTCTATTAACTATGTTAGTAGAGGAGAGGGTTGGGGTGTTGCGGGTAGTGGTAGAGAAAGAGTGGCTGCCTGTGTATTTGTCAATGAGGATCAATATCATTTATTGGCATAGTTGTCAAATCGAGAATCGAGTCGTGAATCGAATTACCTTTTCCCGACTCGTGAATCGTAAAGATTCGGTTATAAATTTTAAAATACATAAAAAATATATCTAAAATAGTTAAATATTATGGATGTATTATAAATATGAAAAAGTTTAGTTATAAATCAATAAAAAACTTATTTTGAATGATGAGTATATAGTGTAATAGGTAAGATGCTTGCATTTAGAACAAGAAATGTGGGTCTGAGCTTTATCGTGATCATTGATCCCATATTGCATTATTAATTATATTATGATTTATAATAATTCGTAAACACATTTTTAGATTTGGGGGCATTCAACCCAAAATCAATTGGTAATGGGTGGAGAGATTTCTAAATTATATGAATTAAACTTGAATTGCTTAAAAAAGTGATGTGAGATGTCTATAATCTTCCCCCGCATGTCGCTCGCGAAACCACCCTACACAACTTTGATACTAATCATACTAAGTTGGAATTTATAGCCATCCAATCTAAAACCAATTACTATTTGGTAGAAAGACATTTAGAATATATAAATAAGGTTAGGTGACTTAGAAAAGTAACATGTGAAAAGTCTCTATAATATAAAATTATAAGTTAGAAAAAATAAGAATCAAGACTTACTTGGTGTTGAATTGATTCATTAATTTATCAAACCGAATCGAATCGAATCGTGTGATACATATCGTGAATCGTACTATTCTTGCTTTCGCCGATTCACCCTACCGATACGAATCGAATGCTAGATGTATCGAACCGAATCGTACGATACGTATCGTGAATCGTATGATTCTGCTAACATAGTTTATTGGAATGTGAAGGGGGTTGGACTCAGAGGCTTAGACAATTGGGTTAAAATCCTGGTTGAGGGATTGACGACCCGATGTTATGTGTGTGTTTTGGATTTATTTTAGAAGGAAGGACAAGAAGTCAAAGCCACATGGAATTTATTTCAGTGATGAGCAAGGGTTCACTCATATCACACAAGATGAGGATCATGGATCTGGACGACAAGGCATTCGTCAGATTTATCGAGTTTAGGGCTGCCATTCTTGCCCACGTAATGAAGGCCCAAATATGGACACTCTATATCCGCACGGATGCTACTATGCATTGAGTTGACATGGTTGGTACCAGATTGTTTGATATGAGTGTTAGTCAAAGTAATCACAATGGACGAATTATCATCCGGACATATTCGTTTGGTTAGAGTTCTGCAAGGGTTCACATATGGTGCATATTGTCCTGGGTCATCATCTTGATATTAACCATATGGTTATGGGTTAGCTTCTTATGTTTATGGATCTGGATATGACTCATAATGGTCATCATCTAATCTCTATGTAGTTGGACATCAATTGATAGGAGGTTAGTATGCTGCACTTTCCACTCAACAACACGTTCTCTTGAGGAGTTTCAAAGATATAGGGTGGACTATCAGGCTTGGTATTGTGACTACATGAGTTGGGCTAATTGTAGTTGCTATGTTCAAAAGATATATAATGTTTCTCTTAGTGCATATCATGATGGCTGGCCAGTTTATGCATCTACTTGACACTCGACACCTCATTGGATGTAATCTAGTATGACAGGTGTTCATCTTAGTTGTATTTACATTTTGGTCCTTGTTAATACCTAGTATGAGAACTTTAAATAGTGTACGTGTTATTTTATGTAATGCTTTGTCCATGAAGACGTACATACAAACAAGATGACAACTCCATTAGGAATATATGAAACATGAACTAATTACGTGAACTAGCGCCTTACCATGAGGCCATGGAGTTATATTTGGCCAAATATGAAACATAAATGCTTATAAAAAAATATATGAAACATATATGCATGTCTTTTTGTAATAACAAAATACTTGACATTATTTTGACTTTTTAATTTATTGTATTAACATTGTTCCCGTCCTAGTGTAGTTTTCTTATAGTCTAATACTCTAAAAGGAACATCTCTCTTAAAATTTCCCAATTATTGATTTGTTTAGCCTTAGAAACACATTAAAATATAATTTAGTTCATGTTTCTAAATGTTTCTAATTTTTTTTTTGTTTTGTCATGTTTTCGAAATGTTAATGTTTTCGAGCTAACTGAAACAAACCACCATAACAAAATTTTAATCCTTGTCAACAGCGTATTGTAAATATTTGAGAGCATTCTCATACCTAAATTCCTAATGACCTTTTAGTTAATATGCTTGCTAAATTGGGTAAAGACTATATTACAGAATTTAGAGAACAAAAAATAACTTAGATTTATGTTTCAATAAACAAAATTCATTCGAGGGTAGTCATAAATAAGACAACAAATTAATAAAAGCCATTAATACTTGGAGTTCGTGATGGACGTCATATGCTCGTATGGACTGCATCAATGGACGACTATTAGTAAGAAAAGAACTATGGTGATGCCTTCGTTATTGACAAGTTTCATACTCAAAACTAGACATGTAATTCAAATTCGATAGCCAACTTGAGCTTAGCTATGGAGGGATGGCCCATTCAAAAATGTCACTGAAGTTGGGAAATCTCGACAATCAAAGCAAATAGAGTGACATAAGAATTATCAACCTCTAGTAGATAATAGAGACCATCCTTCTCATACCTCAAATTAATCAGCTTCTTGGTCTTGAGGTGTTGAAAAACACGAAAAGTAGGAGAAAAGGTTCTATTAATTGACTAACAAAAGGAAATTGAAGGGAAAATCAAGGACAAGAACATAAGGACTAGAAGCTAGGGCTTTATATGGAATGTCCTACTCCTGCCTCAACTTTTCGATCAACTAAAAGACGGAGATGGATTAAGAACCCTTTTCAGGTTTAGATGAACCATCTGCTAAGATGATATGATGCTTAATACGAGTTAAATTATAGAAAGTAGATTGATTGCCAAATATATAAGAGTTAACACCAGAATCAAGGACACAAGATGGAGATGTAAGAGTCACATGCAATTTTATTTGAATTGGAAAAAATAACAGTGGAAGAAGATGGGGATAGTTCATAATGTAATATCTGAACAACCTCGGTAAGTTGATTGGTGAGTGCATCATGAGAACCAAAAGAATGAGGCACTGGACTAGAAAAAACAAAAGATATATGAGAAGGGCTATCAATGATCTCATGAATATAATTTAGTTGACCACACTTAACCCAACAATAAGGCTCAATTGGTTAGTACCATCTCAACGATCACATTTCCTATTACCATGTCTACTAGTACGGCCACCACCTCAGGAGCCATGACGAAAACCACAGCCTCTATGGTTATCACGTCCATTACCCTACTAATTACCTCGACCACCACTGCTGAAACTAAGGTAGAAGACTTCGGCGCAAATGGAGCATCATTAGGAGTAGAGGGCTGTCGCAAGGATGAACTTAACAATTGGGTATATGCATTAGCTGCAGTAGGTAAGGTCTCCTTAGTAAGAATCTGATCCTTGAATTTATGGAGATCTGAATCTAAACCAAAGAGGAAGGATGCAATCATGAAGTACACCTATTGATGCTTCTATTGCTTAAGACATTAATGAAAGGACGATATTCTAACATTTTATCCCAAAAACTCTTAAGCTTATTGTAATATTTAGGTAGGTGCTTTCTTATTTGTTTGGTTGTGAAAATCTGTTCATATAACTCAAACACATGAAACATTGCTCTGATTTGAGAAAGAATCGGCAAGAGAGTCCCAAATCTATTGAGACGTATCACAAAACTCTACAGCAGTAGCAATATGAAATTCCAACTATGCCACAATTAACCCATAATAATGAAATCTATAGTTTTCCAATTGGAAAAATATTGATTTAATCCAAGAAGAATCAAATCAAACAAATATTGATCCACAATCAAAAATATACCCGAGATGTGCTAAACAAGATCAAATCGAAGCATATCTAGATCACACATACCAAGAATAGTGCTGATTTTGGTAGGTCTCCCCTCCACATTTGGGCTCTTGACGGGTTAGAGTGTTTATGGTCACGTCCAAGACAAATCACTACCCTCGATTGCCCCTTCCAGTCATTTTTTTTTTCAGCAAAAAAAAAACAATAGTACTAATTGACCCAAAAAATAGGTTGCGATGCATAATACCACGAACAATGATCTATTGTACCAAAAAACCTTGTTTAACTAGGTTCTTGTAAAATAAGATTGAAACCTTCTTTAACCCCCAAATCAATCACATATTTGACCCAAACCAAGATATCCTACACCTATAGGATGTGTTTCAACCGTCAAAAACAACAAACCATCAATTTCATATAAAAAACTAGGATTATGATTTTGAATTTTTTTTTTTTGAAAAAATATGTTCAAAAATCGTGAGAAGCATTAAACAACTTCAAAATAATTATGCAAATGCCATAATATCATGGAATTGAGATGAATCGAACTACGTAGTTGCCAGTACGGATTGCTGATGTCGTGTTGATGTCAGCTTGCGAAAGATGACTCTAACATGTTGCTACCTCACAATGAGTTCCAAAATCTTACGACTTGTTCTAGTATTTGATTGGATCGCTTTAATTCAAAGTTGAATCCAAAAATATGAATTTGGGGTTTAAAGGAAGAAGAATAGGAGAAGATAAAAAAAGAAGATTTAACAAAAGTTTATGGAGTCTTAGTTAGCCTCCTTCACCCATGGGTATTTATAGTCTTACTATGCCAAACATAACTATAAGAATACAACTTTAACATATACTGGCCCCGTTTGGGCTTAATTTCTTGTCGGCATATATGCTTATTACCTAATAAGCTAAAGGCCCTGTTTGGGTAAATTGGCTTATGAGATTATTTGCTTATAAGCAGCCAAATAACTCTTCACCGTTTGGGTTAAAAACAAGCAAGATTCCCAATCCCCAGCAGAGCGTATTGGTGTCTGTTAGTTGCAAAACCTTAGGACCTTTTTTTCGTTGTAAAAAACCATTAAGCCCTTACCAGTTAATGACTTCGCCCATCCCTCAACGATAACCTTGAAGAGGTGTTAAGGGCCTGTTTGGGCTAACTTTTAAGCCGGTTTTTTTTATACAAAAAAGCTAACTTTTAAGTTGCACTATTTGGTTTTGGAAAAAAGCTAACTAATTTTTTTTTCATCTCTTAATCTAAAAAAAAAGACAATACGTATCCCAAACATTTTAATTTTTTTTTCAAACAAAATTACTGTAATACTCTTATATAAAAAAGTCAATCTTACTCACAAAAACAAAAAAAGTTGTGCCAATATCCCAAACACTACAACTGAAAAGCTAAAAAGACATTTTAGACATTTTAATAAAAAGCAAAAAAAAAAAAACAAAAAAACTACTGCATAAAAAAAAACAAAAAAGCTAATACAACAAATTATCCCAACAATCTAATTTTTTTATTCATCTTTTTTAAAAAAAAGAAGCTAAATCTCTTAAAAGTCAAGTTTTTTAGACATCTCAAACAGGCACTAAGTCTTCTTTACCAACAAGCTAGAGTTAGCTGAAGATTCCACACCATCGGAGTAAAATGCAACCTGAAAATTTCAGTTCCGACTTTAGGTAAGACTCTCGCAAATTTCTTCTGTTTTTTTAGCTCCACATGCTTCCCTCAATCTGCGATCATCTTTGATCTACTATTTACACAATTTTATACGCTTTCAAACAATCTTCTATGAAGATTGATTGGAGTACATTGACAAATGTTTGTCAAATGTTTGTTGTGCCATGCATCTACTTCATTCTCATTCATGCTTGTATGATCTACTAACCGACATGCAACGAACCATTATTTGTTGTTAGTGGGACCCCATTGTACAAATGCTCCTTTAACTGTGTTTTTTGAAACCCTGGTATGCCGTCTTTACAAAATCTTGATACAAAATCTTAGATCAGGCTTTGTGAGTATTTTGGTCCCTTCAAGAAACCAAGAACCTATGGTTGTGGATGTGGTTCGTTTTGCCCACTTACCAAACTTTATTGAAACACCAGATGGCTGAACAGCTTGATCCAGTGAACAATAAACATATCCTTTCAAGAATTTAGGACTATTGGATGAATTAACCCTAGATTCCCCACATTCCACAACATAGTTTTTCCACAACATACTGGGAAACTATGTTGAAAGATGAATTCATTGGCGTCAACAATTGATAATACTTTGCTCTTTTGTTGCTTTATTTAGTGTGTTGTAAAATGGAGAATTTCTTATTGAAGATAGCAGGAAAACAAAGGTCACATTTTTCTGTCCCTTTGACTTTTGAAAACACATGATGCTCAGTTTCTCTGTCAACAGAACCCAAAGTAGAATTTAAATTGCCAAATAAAGTGCAGAATTGGAACTTTCTAGTGTTACATTTGTTGAGTTTGTGTAAAATATAAGGTGGATAAAAAAAATTAAAATTTGAACATTTTTTCACTATTGTATTGTGTTTTTGTCAAGGAACTGGTAGTTTTGAATCTTTAGGATGATTTAAGCACGGATATAGATATGCACATAAGCGTTTTATGGAGTAGTTTTGTAAATGTTATCATAGCTGCCTAGGCATCTTACCTATTTTTTCTTAAATTTTGTCAGTTGTTGCATTCTAGCCATATCTACTTAAAATGGTATCTCGAACGTCTACTTCCACTTTTGAGTGGCTGCTACGAATCTGCTCTTGTGGATTTGGCTGTTGTCTATGAAGCACGGACACGTCGGAATAGGTGTTGTAGCTGTGTCGGACATGCCGGACATGCCGGACACGCTGGGGACATGCCAAGACAGGTGTCGGACACGCCATGTGACGTATCCCATTTTAAAAAAAAAAAAATTCTAGTTAGACACGCTGAGGGACACAATTTCGGAGACACTTAAACACGCCAAACCCGATGATAAATTAAAAAACCCAAACAACCCCAGTGCATAGTTTGAAAAAATATTTGGCCTCTCGCCTTCGCTACCTACCGCGACCTTCACTAGCGAGCTTGATGACCATCGATGATCTTAATATCGGCGACAATTACCAACGACCTTCAATCCCCCTGTAAGTAAGCACTCTCCTTTTCGTCCTTCTATTTTTGGCAGTTTCTCTCTCTATTTTTTCGTTTTACTTGTCTGCCTTTTCTTCTCTACTCTTTTTTTATTTTTTGGTTTTTGCTTCCTTTGAGTCTTTGAATGATTCCACAATAATGTCCTGTTTAGTTGTTTCCTGGTTTTTTTTTTATCATTTTAGTTTTTTCTTTACCTTTTTAGTCATTTTTGATTTTTTTCTTTATCTTTGTTCTCTATCTCTTTTTTAGTTGTTTTATTTTTGCCTTCTTAGTCTTTTCTTTACCTTTTGATTTGGAGGTGGTTTGTGAATGTTCTATATATATATATATAAAATAAGTATATAAATAAAAGTATATTTTCTATCGTATCCCCACCATGTCCGTGTCCTAATTGTTTTTGAAATCGTCGTGTCCGTGTCCGTGTCCGTATTTGTATCTGTGTTTTGTATAGCTAAGATTTCAAGATCTACACTGAATCCTGGCCGAGCATAGTATGCTTGTTCTCGTTTAGGGGTGAGTTGCCCTGGTCCATTACATATTTTCGCATGTCAACCACACCACTTGATCACTTGTCTTAACTTCTTGTTTTCAAACCAGTTATGTGCCAACTGGATTGGATGGTGTGATGGGAATGGTAGGTATGAACATTCTTGTTGGGCAACCATTTGGTCACGATGGTTTGCATGCCTTCTCATGCAATGCATTGATCTCATTCGACATTATAAAGTTGCAGACCATTGCCATCAACGTTGAACATACTTTACGCATTCTTAAAGTGTTGTTTGCGTACTTTTCATCCTTGTTATTCTTCTGTTATGCATGCAGTACACACACGTGTCCTCTGTCTTTTGCATTACATTAGGATGTTATGTGAACCATCGTATTGTACTTCCAATATCACTTTCTTATATGACATGCCTAGCTTGTGTTCCACACTAAGAATTAGAAATGGAAAGCTGCAAAACAAGTATTAAAGGTAAGGGTCTTGCCATGCCTCCTATGACCAGAAAGATATCCAAGAGAATCTAGCCCTTCAAACCTCCAAGGGTGAATTCACGAGAGTGGTTTGGAATTCGGAAAATACTAAAATATTCCTAGAAGTTGTGGTAAACGAGCAAAAAATATCCACTAGTCCTGAAAACATGCCATTGAACTCCAAGAGCTTCGTCAACCTTTCTTTAGCGTACTAGAAGAAAACTAATCTGCTAGTGAATTGATTTTTTCAACATTGTTTCAGGTATGTTGTAGATTGTGGCAAATTTAGGGTTCATTTATCCAAGTAATCCCAAATTTTTGAAAGGATATGTTTATTGTTCACTGGATCAAGCCATTAAGCCATTTGGTGGTTCAAGAAACTTTGGAAGTGGGCTAAACGAACCACATCCACAACCATGGGCTTTTGGTTTCTTGAATGGACCAAAAAACTCACAGGCTTGGTGTAAGTTTTTGTATCAAGATTTTGTGAAGACGACATACCAGGGTTTCAAAAAACACGATCGAAAGCGTATAAAAATGCATAAATATTAGATCAAAGCCGATTGCAGGTAGAGGGAAGCATGTAGAGCTAAAAAATGGAAGAAATTTGTGTGTGAGTCTGACCTGAACTCTCACACAAAATTTTCATGTTGCATTCTATGCTAGTGGTGTGGAATCTTCAGCTAACTCTGGTTTGTTGGTAAGGAAGACAGGACACCTCTGCGAGGTTACCCTTGAGGGACGGGCAAAGTCATTAATTGGTAAGAGGTTAATGTTCTTTTACACCGGAAAAGGGCCCTAGGGCTTTGCAACAGACGGGCCAATAAGCTACTTGGGTGGTTGGAAATCTTGCTTATTTTTAGCCGTAATGGTGAAGGATTGTTGGGCTGTTTATAAGCAAATAAGTCTGTTTGCCCAAAACAGGGCCAGTACTATCATTAAATGCTCAAGAGGGACCAGACCTAATTTTTAACCTTTTCTGGTGTCCTATTTTTCAGCCTTAAGGTAATGCAAACAACCATGTTGGAAATGCATTAGATGGTTTCACCACCACCAGGAACACTTGTTAAGGAGCAGAGATTTTTTAATCAATCTCAAAATGATCATTGAACTTTGTTATCATAACCGGTGGTGAGCCTCAGTATTGCTGTGTTCCTGCGGGTGTAGTACATTAAAAACTTTAGTTGAATGTGCTCGTAAAATACCTTAGATTTGTATAGAGATTTTATTCAAATAAACTCAATACAAATGGATTAGATTTGTATATTCTTGATAAAATATCAACTAAGCATTTGTTCAAGATATGGCTATATTTCTATTGTGGTCATGATTGGTCAAGGATCTTTAGGATTCTGTTAGCGGATGTAGTTGTTTCATATTTTAGGTTTTGGAACTTATAATCATGACAATATTGACTGTTTATTAAACCGAAAAAGTATGTCTTATTTTGTGTTATGTGGTTTATAGTTAGTGGAACCCATTTTTTACCCCTGTCCTGTTATGTTCTTAACTTCTTATTGGCATGGCAGCAGAACTTGTTATGCTTTTGCACAGATCAGGTACTATCAGATGCAGCTCTGTTTGGCCTATCTGAGAAGTTTTTTTTTTGGAATGTTATTCTTCTTTTTAAAACTTTTTCCATATTTTGACCTTTTTTAAATTTTCTGGTCACTCTTAACCTGGAATCTAGAAAGTAAAGAAGTTGACCTAAAAACGAAAAATGTTTGCTAAAAACAAGAAAAGCCACATTTTCACTAAAGACTTGGCTTTGTTAATCATTGCTGAACTCTCTATTTTATATTTTGGTCAATTTTTTTAATTTTTTAATTTCCCTAGTTAAGAGGTGTCTAAAGAGTAAACTTTCAGATCAAATTTAAAAAATGTTTCACTAAAGACAAGGAGATTCTAAAAAAAAGCTGAACTTTTTAGACATCCCAAACCGGGTGTAATTATGACACTTGTGATTGTAGGAAATAAAAATCCAATTAAATGTGTACGCTGCTGTTTTTTCATCTTCCTTTAGTTAGTTTGTTTGTTTTTGTTTTCCATTAGCACCATCAAGTAATGCATAAGATAATTGTTCATCTTCTTTCGGCTCCAGGCTTAAAACTGGGCTTAAAGCCTTTTGGCATAAAGCTCAAAAAAGAAAAAAATCTTGGTTTGGCAACCATTGGCTCTTTGCCTTTTTTCTTATTGGCTTTTTACCTTTTTGCTTATCATCAACAATACTTTTATATATTTTTAAAAATATCATCACTTTTTTTTACATATTTGTATTTTATAAAGATTATATTTTTAGAACCTATTCATCAAAATCTATCAAATAAGATCCATATTGAATATAAAATTATGTTAAAAAAAAAGACAATTCTATAACAACTTCCTTTTTTGGCTTAAAGTCTTTTCGCATATTGCCTTTTGGCTTTGAGTTACCCCTAAATCCAAACGAACTTTTTGTTTATTTGGCTTAAAGTGACTGAAAGCAAAAAGCCTGACTTAAAGCCAAGCTATCAAAGAAGGCCGAGTTGTTTGGTTGGTTTTTGTTGTAAAAGTTTTCTTCTCCTTTTTTTTGTTTTTGTTTTGCTTTTCAATTTCAGAGGAATATTCAATTATGTTATCAAACAGATCTATTTGGCTGGAAGATATTTTGTTCAGTTACTCTTTTGTTTGCAGAACTTAGTAGTTTGGTATTTGTAATTTGAACAAGTCTATTAAGTCAGTTGATTCAGAAAAATGCCATCTGGCATTATAGTATGTCCCATTGTTGTGGATTTACATAACATTGTTCATGTAATGAGAAAATTATATTGGCTTAAGAAAGTATTTAATTTATTATGCCCGGATTCTGATGGTGGACTGCATGTGCTGGATATTGTTCTTTCTTACAGGTCAAAGGAGTGATGCATCTAGATCCTATTACCAGGGCCAAAGGCCAGATCCCAAAATGACTTTAGAGAAACAAGGCAACAATGATCCAAGATCTCAGCCTCTTGAAGAAGATATGGACATTGGATATGAGGATAATCCCTCGTCACAGACTTTTGAAGGTCTTGAGCAGAGATTCCTTGAAGATATAATGAAATTATCCAAGGAACAAAGTGATGCTGAGGATGCAGAAAATGCAAGGCATAAGGAGGTTAGTTTTATACTAAGCAACTTTCCTTTTTTTTTAGAGTAACTAAAGAACTTTTCTTTTCAAGTAGTTTTACCTTTCCTTTCTGCTCTAGTTATGAACAATTGAGCACAGATTTTCTGAGAGATCACATTTTTTAGAACAATCGATATTGAGGCATTCCCTTTTCTTCACTTCATATTATAATTTATTAAAGAATTGGCTAAATCTTGTTATCTTCGTGAAAAACTTTGGTTTGGGGGATATTATTATTTTTAATGAATTGCGAGATCTTCTTAATAAAGAAAAAGCACATCGGGCCTAAAATATTCAGTTGGAAACTTTGAGTTGGAAGTTCTTACTGTTAGGTAGAATGTTAAAACGGTGCTGAAATAAAGAAAAAGAAAACAAATTGCTGTTATAAAATTTGGGACTGTTGAACCATAAGTTCATAACATGTTGCATGGGTTTCCAGCTTACAAACATCCATGAAGTATTGGTCGATCTGAATAAATAATGCATCATGATCAGGCATGAAGTTGAAATAATATGCATTTGAATCATACTCTCTGGGAACTGGAGAACTTTTCAACTTGTCTTGCCTGACATTGTTATTCACAAGCTGAATGGGCTACAACATGCGCGTGTACCCATCAGGATCCAGAGTTTATATCTGAGTGTTTGGTTGGTGATATAAGTGTCGTGTAGGAAGAGAAATGCTATTGGTTTGTTTTCTTATCCATATATCGGAGCATGTTATCTATACTAATATAATAAAGCAACTCCTTAGTTTAGTGAAGCATTTTATCACATTTTTAATTTCCCAAAACACCTCAAAACTAACTTTGTAATTCCACTATTTTTTGGTTTCCTTTTTAACTGTTGAAGGTTAAAACTGTAAAAAAATTACCTCAACTGAAGATGAATTCAACAATTTCCTCTAACCCACGTTTGGGATGCATATGGCTGTTGATGTTTTCACAAATTTTGCTGTTGCTGCATACATTGGTTCCACAAAATCTCTCTCTCTCTCTCTCTCTCTCTCTCTCACCGTTCTAAACTAATTTTTTGGCAAATAAGAATTGTCCACTTCAGATTCTCACGTCTGTAAGTGCTTCTTTTTCTTCTCTCCGTTTTGCAATTCAAGATCAATCATGTTGTTTGTGATGTTGAATTTTAAGCTAATTAAAAAATAGTTTTTTAAAATTAAGAAAAAACCTTCTGTTTTGCTTTATAAAAATTCATTTCTTCATGAGTAAAAATATTCATATTTATAATCATCTTAATTTCTTAATGTGAATATATACATTTTCTAAAGGAAAACATTTAGAGTTTTCACAAATTTTTAAAAGTTATTAAATTCTAGTTCTAATTTTTTGTAGTTACAACCGATTATATTTTCTAAAACTCCATTTGCCTATAAATAGACATCTTAATTTGTTTATGAATAAATTTTTATGTAATTTGTAATTAGTGGACATCTACTTTGTTAATACTATTCTATTAATATTTTTGTATTTCGTTCAACATTTCGTACATTTTCTTTGATATTATAATTAGTTCTTCAATATTATGGTACATATATTACTGTATATTATTTTTGTTATATTTCATTTAAAATTGATGTAATCCACATGTGAGGTTCTTTGCGAGTTAAAAATTTAAAAAATAAATATTATCATATCATTGCAACCCATTGCGTGGGCCAGGTTGCTAGTTTCCGCATAATTATTGTCAAAACTCTAGTCATTGAAGGATGACAAAACATATCTTTTTGGCATCTTTGTACGAACGAAGGGAGTGATTCCTAGGTGTGGAGGGATAAAGTTTCAAAAATTATTTCAGTGGCTACTCCTATGTTAGCTTATGAAAGGTTCTGATTATTTGAGTTGTAATAATCATTAGTTTTTTTTTTCCCTTTTTTCCCCTTCTATTTATTTCAGAAATTTGTCTATTAAGTATGTGCAAATACATATCAGGAAATAGCATCTAGAATTGGTTTCTGTTTAGAACATATGCTGTAATGAGTTTTCCAAGAAATTAGTGAAGTAACTTCCTGTCTTATCCTGAAAAAAGGAGTCGATGACCCTCGAAGCTGAAACTGTGTTTGAAGCAATTCAAACTGTGTCTAAGTCTGAGCTGCAGATGATTGGCTGGAGCGACGTGCTAATAAGGAGCATGTAATCTAAGAAGCTTATAGCCATACCCTGTAATAAGTGTTAAAATCAATTTTGTTGACAAGAGAAACCATGGGCGATATCCAGGTATTCAATTCTATGCATCAACATCATGATCACTGCTGGAGGAAACAAAGAGGTTTAGTAATGTTGTACAACTTTAAAAAACTAGGGTCTAAGGCTATGTAAAAGTGTTTTGTGGTGGGCTTAGTGTGGAATGAATTCTAGGGTCAGAGTTCCATTCGATAGAAGAAACGTTTTTTGGTTTGTAGAAGGTGAGAGACTTAAGCTGGTTCAATCTCGAAAGTTGCAGGCTGTTTGACTTTTAGACTTGGTGCAATTAGAAGGCCTGGACAGTAGCTACTTTATGGTTTTATTTTGTCAAACTGATGGTTAGTAGGTAAAAGAGGGGTTTGGGGTTGGTTTAGGCTTTATAGGAAGGTTTTAGCACTTCAATTTGGGGTTGTTTTTCTATTGTGAACAGTAACCTGGAAAGGATGGAGGTGCCTCACGCTCACAAGGGAAGGGAAAATTTACACAATCTCAAATTCTCATGAACTTAAATTTCTAATTCTTAGAAAACCACATATTTATATGCTGTTAAGATTTCATAATTCTAGTACCAATATGGCTTAAATGATTAAGAGAAGTGACACTCTAACCACATACTATTCTGTATTTGAATAAAACTACCTATAATCACCCAGTTAGATGACCCATGGGATCTCTTACTCTCATTTCTGGAAAACTTGCTACACCTAAAATCTGATAAAATATAATATTGTCAAACAACATTCTAATCCATGAAAATACACAACTAGTGAGTCAAACTATTATTATTGCCAGACTTGCCCCTCTTCTTATTGTCATGCTCTACATCATTAATCCCACCAAAATCTCTTCCTTGAGTTTTGAAGTGCTTTAAGTATGAAGAACTTGAAATCTTTGACCTGCATTATTTTTAAATGGAACTTTTGAAACTGCAAAGAGAATACCAAAGATTCCAACTTTGCCTTGGTTGATGGTTGACATGGATTGAGTACAAAAGTTGTACATTGTAATCAAAGAGCAACTATATTAAACAATTGGTAGTGAACAAAGTTGGATCCTTTAGCTTGGATACCAAACTGAATTTGGATAATTTTAGAAAACAAGGGAGTAGGGCCCGAGGCTACCTACATGTGAATTTCTTGTGGATTTTGTGGGAGTATTTTAGTTATTGTAACCAGAGGGTAGTTTAGTCTTTATTGTTAATTAGAGTTTCCGAGGGTTTTGCTCTCTATTTATATTGTGCAACACATTATTAGTGGTCAAGGTTTTTTCTTTATTATTTCAAGAATAGTTTCTCTCTCATTTGTATCTTGGTATCATAGTATCCTATTGCTAAAACACTAACGTCGAAGGGTAGCCACTGAGATCATCGACCACCTTTGCATGCTCATCGACCACCACCGACCTTTGCAGGCCATCAAACCTCCTTCGCAAGCCTGCCGACCACCACCGATGATCTCGTTGGATTTCCATCTTCTGCCTCTTTCTTGCTTCGGCGACCACCGTCGATATTTTCGACCTTCTTTGATCATTGGTGCACCCTCAACAACTAGATCTAGGTTTCAACGCAATCCATAGCGACTTGACCTTACCTTTTCTTGCACTATCGACCTTCATCAGACCTTTGTCTTCCACAGGTAACCTTGTTGGGCTCTTGTGGCATAGTTTTAAAAATTGGCCTTTATCTTTATGTAATGCCGTTATGTATAGCTTTTGATGCCTTTCGATTCCTATTACGGCCGGTTTAGCTGTGACAAAACTCCTGCATAAAGGCCACTACAGTTGTGGAAAGGTTGTTATGGCACTGTAAAGGCCCGTTATAATACCATTACGGCCTTTACGACGACTATAGCTACTCTTCGGTTTACGAATCAATCGAAATTATTTTTAGACGAATTTTCTTCCTCTTTTCACCAAAAAATGTTCGCAGCAACCGGAAAATTTCATACTTGGGTGACGCTTGATTTGCGAAATTTTCATACGTTTTGGTATTTTGACTTTCAAAAATGAAAAATATCTTTTATATTTTTTGAATTTACTTGTTCGAGGTCTATGTTTAGATAATGATTGTTCTACATTGGATCTATATATTTAATTTTTAATTATTGTTTTTAAAAAAATTAAAAATATTTGTTAAGAAAAAATTTTAGTTCAATATCTACGCAAAGTAAGTTTAGAATATTTAGAACTTGAGTTTTTGTAGGTTAAATTTATATATTTTATGATTTCAAAATCTTAGTTTTAAAAATATTTGTTGAAAATTTATATAAAGTAAGTTTAGAATCTTTAGATTTTGGTTGTTTTATGTTAAAATTGTATATTTAATGATGTATTATTTTTTGAAATAGTTCAAAACTACTATACAAATTAGGATATATGTTGGACCATGTCTAGAAAGTGAAAAAATGAAGAAAAATTATTTTAAACTCTAATAAGTATGACTTTGGAATAAAAACATGCGTATTGACTAAATTTTAGTGAGTTGTGCAGAAAAGAAAAAAATTCACGGCTTCGGTTACCGCTACTGTTACGTCTCAAAACTGTGTCATCGCCACTGTTACCGCTAATAGCATATAGTTAAACCTCAGACATGTTGAGCAACTGAAAACAAAGGTCAAAATAAAAAACTCAATACGCAATATCAAAAACTCATATTGGAATATCAAGATCTCATATCAGAGTATAATTCTCAAAAACTCAATACTCAAAAACCTCAATTCCCAATATATCATACCATCTCAAAGGCCGAATTATAACAACATAACATCTCGTCTCAAAGAAATAACACAACATAGGAGAACCACAAACCAACAAAGGTTGAAGTGGTTTACCAACTCGCAAGTCGTCAAAGTCAAGCGAGAGCATAATTGTAAATAGCGATAGCAGTCACTGTAGATGCAAGTGTTTTTGGCACAACACTTGCATCCTCTGGGACTTGGTCACGTTGCATCCACCTGGACTTAGTCACATGCTTCCATGACTATTACTTATCTAGGTTTGCATAGTTTTTATTTATAAACTATTTTTCTCTTGATTTGGGTCTTTAATTCGGGTTCTTCTCATTATATAACATCAAATTTATTTAGTCTTAGTCATTGTATTTCTTCTACTACTCCTACTCCTGTCACAGTTTGCAATTGTATTTCTTCTACTACTCCTACTCCTGTCACAGTTTGCACTGCAGATGGTTTTGCTATGCATGTTTTTATTTGCTCTATGGTCCCATCTTCATCATTCCCTTTATCTATTCTTAATGTTATTATTTTTTATTTTTTATGTACCATGGTTATTTGTTTGTTAGTTTATATCTATTAGAAAACTCTATGATTCCGGTTTTGATGATTTGGTTTTTTCTTCTGATTGTGTTGTTCAAGATTGGACATCGAAGAAGCAAATTAGGATTGTGTGTAAAGATGGTGATTTTTATATTTTGGAGAGCTTCCACATTCCAGTGGCTTATTTATTTATTTATTTTTGGTTTCTATTTCTTCCTTTTCCTTAGAGCAAAATTCATCTCCTTTTTATCTTTGGCATTCTTGATTAGGCCATTTGTCTAGTGAACATTTTAAAATCTTGGTTCAGTTTAGTAGCTTGGGTACAGTGTCTCTTAGTGAAATTTCTGTGTAGTTGGTGTAAACTTGCCAAAATATCAGGTTTCCTTTTTAATAAAAACACTGCTATTTTTGTCCCGTTTTTCTATTGTTCACACGAATGGGTGGCCCCCCTCTCCCATTGCAACAAAGGGTGTGTCGATATGTTATGTTTCTTTTATTGACGATTACATTCAGTTTTGTTAGGTGTATCTTTTGTCTCAAAAATTTGTTTTTGTTCTTTTTCGTGTTTATTGCATTTTTCACTCTATGGTTCAAACTCAATTTTCTACCACTATAATGATTTTTCGTTTTGACTTGGGTGGAGAGTATTTTTTTGACAAAATTTAAAGATTATTTAGTTTCTTTTGGCACTATTAATCAATCTTTATGTTCAGATACTTTGCCACAAAATGGGAGAGTTCAGAGAAAACATCGACATATTCTTGCATAACTTACTCTCTTCATCCCTCAATTGTTCTTTCCATCTTATGGGGTGAAGTTATTTTTACAGTAATGTACCTTTTTTATTGTATGCTTCTCCCTGTCTTTTTGGGATCTCACCGCCTTTTGAGAAATTGTTCGATCTGGCTCCTAATTACACTGCGTGTCTTTGGTTTAGTTTGTTTTGTCTTTCTTCCCAAACGAGAGCAGAGTGAACTCAATGCATGCTTTGCTCTCTGTCTTCTTAGGATATGGCCTTTAGTAGAGAGAGTATAGGTGTTATGATCTTGTGCCTAAACGGTTATATGTCATTCGTCATATTGTATTTTGTTGTGTTCTTCTATTTTACTCTTCTTCCTAAATACACTCCTATCTCAAAAGAAGAAAAGGATAGGAATTTACTTTTAAACTTTGTTATTGCTCTCCCCCCACTTCATGTTTTGATGATCTTACTGAGCTTCCCCCCACCTCCCGTTCTTCTGATTGTTCATCCCTCTCGTTAATTTATTCTCACTGGCAAGTTGCTTTTATTGGGGCAAACTATCAAGATTCGAAGATTATATCTATGATTTTATTCAAAAAATTAATTGGGCGGGCAAACGCCGAGATTGGCTTCAGATTAAAACTTTTAATATTGAATAATCAAAATAAAACCCGGTAATACTCCGAAAGTTAGTTTTAGGATTATATCTTTCGAAATGTGGTTGGATGATTTCGGTTACTGCAGTTACTTTTAGTCAACAATCTGCCGCAGTTTGACTTTTAGTCAAATTTTCAATACAAGCTTTTTGTTGTATTTTCGAATGCTAAACACGAATAAAGTGTGGGTTTTGATCTATTGTGTTCTTCAAAATCTGTATAGCCGCTTGTTCTTTGGATTCACAAGAAGTGGAATGCTAGCTTTGCTTGCTAAGCAAAAATGTAGCAAATAAGATTTAAACATAACAAATGAAAAACTGTTGGAGCAAATGAACAAGGAGCCTTAAGCATCGAAAACGCCGG
>JAOTRH010053502.1:0-19164 GCA_034768845.1 Heliamphora exappendiculata
GGGGGTGTGGTGTGCAGGTCATATAATTATTAATGTTTGGCTCATATTATTTAAACCAATGTTTTTTAGGTGCAGCTGAATGACGAAGGAGGACTTAGAAGATTGCTTATGATTAAAAAGGGTTGTTAAGAAAGTATGATTAAAAAGGGTTCTTTATTATATGACCTTAGCAGAACTTAAGCATAAGTTTATTCGGATGTTGAATGGTTGGAGCTAGTTTTGAGTTGGAGGTTGAGAAAATGAAAGTTTTGTAATCATGTGGTAATATTCAAATGTTTTGGATCTCAAAGTCTCTTGTTGTAAAACTTTGAGAATTTTCTTGAGACTTTCTTGGCTTTGGAGGAATGTAATTATTCTGATACTGAGATGGATAGTTCTGTAATTAGCTTAGAGTTGTGGTTGTTTGTTGAGATATAAGCTGTGTCTGAATATATTATTTTGTTTGCTTGAGTTACAGGTTAATGTATAAAATGGGATAATTCAAAAAATAGAAGAGATTCTATCGAAATTTTTTAAAAATTATACTTTGATTATTTTTGAAGTTTGGGATTTAATATCTATTAAAACAATTTAAACTCAAGGGTTTTCTTTAATAAGAGATTCTGATCATAAATTGGATTTTGTAAGGAGGGGTTCCATAGTTTGTTCTATAGGATTGGGCTATCAAGTAAGGTTTATGTGCTTCGGGTTCAGGGGCGTGACATGATAGGTAGATAGGTTATATACAACAACTTCGTTCAGGTTCTAAGGGTCCTTAGGTATCGGGGTAAGTATGTTTCCCTTTGTTTGATTGTTGTCATTTTTTGGTTGCCTTCTCGCATCTACAGTTTTTGGGTTTAGATTCTGGCCTTAATTTTCTAAGATCTCTGATTCTGAGTTCTGGCTTGTGCTCCGGCTTGTGCTCCCGCCTCTCGTCGTCCCTTCAACTCCTTTTTGTTTGCTTGAACATTTTTTTTGAATATGATCATTCACCCCAACTTGATTCGATTCAATACACAAAGTGTACTAATACAATGAGTCTGAATAATTGTCAAAACAATTACTATTTTTCTTAATCAAAATAGATTTATTAAAACATTGTACTACAATCTTATTGGTAATTTGTCCAATTCCATCTAGGATGGTGAACTAAAATCTTTCTACAAAACGTTTAATATGGTCTTCTGTGTGTAAGTCAAACTCTACACACTAAATTAAGCCTCTATTTGGCCTAGCTTTTTTAAGAGTTTTTTTGGTTAAAAACATACTTGTTTGGCCTTAGCTGACTTTTTCTATATATTTACATATATTTTTTTACCAAAAAAAGCCAAAAAGCCAAAAAATCTATAAAAAAAAAACTAGTCCAATCATAGGTTAAATATTATGTAAAATAAAAAAAAATTCATACACTACATTAAATAAATAATAAAACGTATATATTATTACTTATTAAGATTTTTATAAAATAAAAAAATTAATTTTATTAATAAATAAAATTAAATATTAAAACTAAAATTATAATTCTTATTATACAATCCTAACACACCGAAAGATAGATCGTATTCCGTTCATTGAAGATGGGAGACGGGGGGACCTTAGCCCTCGTGCTCTATCCCGACTACAAAGCACCCAGACTTGCTAAGTACACCGAATTACGAGTAATTGGGTGTAACTTGTATTGAATAACATATTGGGCCGATTAGAATTCTCCATAAAAATGATGCGCGCGTGCAGTCAATTTTGGCTTTACCAACTAAAATACTAAGAACAGTAGAACTACTAAGAGTGCCATGCAGAAATACCTTCGCAAATGAATGCCATCGGGTCTAGATTTCCCAGATACAATTTGTATATGAAGAAAGCCAAAATAAGAACCCCCTAAAGCATGCTGATGAGGTTGTCTCTTAACCTTCTCTGAATTCTTGAAGGCTTCAGATTAGCAATAAGTTGTGATCAAAGCAAAGCACAGCAGGCAACATTAGGACATCAAAGAATCACAAATAAGGTGCACATTTTCATTATGAAAATTATAGTACACCAAAATCATTTGGTTCCGTTTCCACTGGTCCAACAACTCATGAAAGGTAACTGTGTAGGATAACCAGTACCAACAATAATCTTAAAGTCAATCCTGTATTCAGAGCGCAAGCTGAAGAAAGATCATTGGGGCCAACAAGAAATGCGGCGCCTGATTGTTCATCCTTCATTTCAATGCTCGAAGAACCTGAGATCACCCACAAACAACTTATGTGAATGGTCAAAATTTTCATTAGCTGAACTTTCATCCAGCATAAGCCATTATAATGTTACATAAACTGACTGGAATTTCCATTCACATTCAAGCACTATCTTCCAACCATTTTCCAATCCATTAAAAAAAAAAAAAAAAAAAAAACCTCGTGTTATTGTTCGTATTTTGACTTTCCTATCTAAACAAAAAATGGTTACCCAGTAATGAATGCATGTTCTGAAACTACATACCCACATTTTTCCATGCAACAAAATCTTTCATCTGCAGGCAATTATTTTCAGTCTCCTCACAAATAGCATAAGCCAATAAGAGTTATTATAGAATCAACAGCGAATGAAAGCAACACAGTAACATAATGAACTTTTAACAACTTGAGGTAACTTATATAGGAATCAAATGAAGTGTTGAAGAAAGCCGTTGACATAACTCCATACAGATCTTGTATTTTGTTCCTTTTTATTTGGTTATATTTTTTTTCTTGTTTGCTATTATTCTTTTATAGTGAGAAAGAGACATGAGGTGAGAAGAGGTCATAACTTGAGGACTATGTTTTAACAGCCAATTACAAACAGAAACCACTCAAAAACCACCAAAATGCATTTGCCAGCTATGCTAATAAACATCTTTAGATCCAACGGTAACACATATCTACTTGAAAGAGGTCACTTTTAAAAAAATTAAAACCACAAAAGTTCACGTGTAAATAGCAAGGGTGCGGCTATTGCAATCAAATAATTGTCTTCTAAACATCTCTCCAAGGTCATACCCTTGGCACAAAACTCCCACTTACAATATGGTCTAGCAAAGTTGCAGAGTCCGTAGGTAAATAACCATCCCCCTCCTTTCTTTGGGGAGGTTAATTCCCAGGATTCGAATCGACACCGTATGACTAACATAAGTGTAGGTAAATAACCATCCCCCTCCTTTCTTTGGGGAGGTTAATTCCCAGGATTCGAATCGACACCATATGACTAACATAAGTGAAGGAATTTCCACGAAGAGCAAGATCGACTCAAGGCCCATCCAATGGCTAAATAATTTCTGTAACCC
Organism: Heliamphora exappendiculata; assembly: GCA_034768845.1. Lineage (NCBI taxonomy): Eukaryota > Viridiplantae > Streptophyta > Magnoliopsida > Ericales > Sarraceniaceae > Heliamphora > Heliamphora exappendiculata. The sequence continues at coordinate 3,281 of JAOTRH010053502.1, forward strand.
TACTTTATAAATATAAATGGATGACTATCCCTCATTGAAGATAAGTCAAAATTATAGAATTTTATTTTGTATCAGAGTCAATTCTCCAACCCTAAGAAAAAAAAAAGAAGAAGAAGAAGAAAACAAGGGACAACCAGTAGCGCACCTAGCCCTAACTAGCACCATGAGAGGCCAAGCCCAACCATCACACCACCATCGACCTCTACCTCCCTCGACCACCATCGTCGACCTCCCAGGTTCAATCCACCGTCGTCGACCTCCTAGGTTCGATCCACCGTCATCGACTTCCCACCGCTGTCGACCTCCATGGTTGGATCTGACCACATATGCAGACCAGTTGTCACCCAACCTTTCCAATTGCGACCAACAGCTCACCCAGCCTTAGAAACCACCATGCGAGGCCACACATGCCATCAACCTCCCTTGTTCGACGACCAGCGCCAATCTCTGTTTGATCATTGCTCCCTAGTTTGATTATCCACCTCTCTAACTCCCCATTAATCTCTGTGGCCTGTAGAATCTCTGCTTGGTTCTCGATTTGCTGATTAACCTTCGGCCTTCTCTTGTTAGGATACACTCTGGTTTGCGAATGTGGTAAAAACAAAATTACCCCATTTCTGTTTCGGGCTATCTGTTTTTTTTTGGTAACAGTGTTCTTGGTTCTGCCCCTTTTCCAATTAATTTTTTTGCTTGCATCTTTATCACAATATGACTAGATCAAGTGATAAGAGTGTGCGTAAGAAATCTCCATAAGATTTCTCTCTCTCAACATATAATTGCTAATCGTATTACTAGTATAATGTTGAATGAAATTTTTTTTTGTCCGGAGTCAAACCCTTCGCCTCTACCTTGGGAGAAAAAAACAAGTCTAGTTGGCATTTGGAGGCTAAGAAGCCATCACTAGAGGATGAAATGCAGCGTGCTCAATGAGATATTGAGAATTACACCATCTTGGGTTGGTTCTTCAATTCAATGGACAAACATGTCTACAACATGGTTATGTACAATGCTATTGTTCCCGTTTATGAACTGCGTTGGCACAGATACATGCACATACCCGTATTAATGCTCGCATTTTGGAGATATTAGGACATTTCTCATGTAGACTTTGGGAATCTATGTGGCTGAACTTTTTGGGTACTTATAGTCTCGTTGGGAAAAGTCGGTCCAAATGAGTCCTTTTTGTGATTTTCTAACTGAGGCAGCTTCTATAGTGGTCAAACGGCTCATTTGGTAGCATCTATCAATTCTTGACGGGTTTAAAACTTGAATTCGAGTGTCTCCTCATTTAGATTTTGAACACCCTCCCGTACCATCCATGTTGGAGGCTTTTTCTATTATTGCAGGTGAGAAGCATCGTCATTGGTTGGTCTAACCTACTCCTCTCTGTCCCCAAGTCTCCTACCATGACTAATTAGATGGCTTTTGTTGCTATTTCTTGATCTCATACCACGACTGTGATGCTTGCTATCATTGGAGAAAAGTGGGGCACACTAAGACCGAATCCTTCAAACTTCACCCAGAATTGCATCAACGGTTTACTAAGAGCCATGTCTCTGGTTCCAAGTCCTCTCGCACTGTTGCCCTTGTCGAGAATATTGGAAGTTCTGGGCCTACCGCCCTCTCTTACGTTAGTCGTCCCCATTCTCAAATTAGCCAGCTTTAGGAGTAGCTTTGCTCTCTTATTGCTCGGGCTCCAGGCATATCTCAAACACTTACTACTATTCCGGTCATAGGTACTCTTACTGCTTTATATGTTGAGTATGAGAAACGTACTTGGGTTCTGAACTCCAGAGCCAATCATTTAGCAAGTTGTCATTGTTTTCTTCCCCAATCATTTATGTTAATCACACAGTTTACCTTACTGATGGCTTTATCACATATATTCGGCATAAGAGTGATGTATCTCTATCTCCTGATATTACTATTTCCTTTATTCTTTATGTTCCTAATTTTGCATTTAATCTCTTGTCTGCGAGTCGTATTGCTAAAATTCTTTATTGCGTTATCATTTTTTTTACCTACTCATTATTTACTTTAAGACCCAAGTTCGAAGAAGATTTATGGTGAGGGATATAAATGCGATGAGCTGCACTACTTTAGGAGTCACCACTATTACCATCATTTACATCGAGCCTTCAAGCTTTCATCTTGTTGGAGTCTAAATCCTAATATTTTTTCCTTCAAAGTTTGCCCTAACACTAGTTCATATTTATGTTTGTTATTTCCTCCATTGATTAAAGCTTGTAAGGATAATAAATTTCAGTATGTGGTGTGTGAACTCTCAAAATATACTCACACTAGTTATATTCCTCGTATGCATCATGTGTTTAGTATTTTTTTATCTTATTCATTCATTATTATGCGACTTTTATTGATAACCATTTTTTATGCACATATGTACATCTACTAAAAAGTAAATATGACGTGTTACCTCTCTTTATTCAATTTCTCTAGATGGTCAAAACTCAATTTCACATTGATGTTCGCTAAATACGATCTAATAACAACGATACATCACGTATCCTTGAATACCTGAACATAACGGTGTCGCAGAACGTAAAAGCTACAATATTATGTTTCGTTGCCTCATTTATGGAATGCATGTACCAAGTCTTATTACAATATGGCTGTCCTTATGGTAATTTACCTCATTAATCGCACTCCTAGTCAAATTTGTACAGTTTAGCTGTCTCGCTCTGTAGCCTGATCGTACTTTATTTCCTCTTTTGTCCAGTGTATTTGGTTGACCTTCGTCCGCAATCGTTGCCCCACTCATACAAAAGTAGGTAACAAATCTATTAGATGTATCTTTTTGGGTTATTCTGCTATGTCAAAAGGTTATTGTTGTTATGATCTAGTAGCTCATCACAAGTTTCACTCTGATGTCACTTTTTAGGAGGATATTCCCTTATATAGATGCACATCACTGCTTGCTTTGCAAAAATCAGTTCCCTATCCTTCCGTTGTGGATCCCTCTTCAAGTGCTCGTTCAGTTCCCATGCTTTACTCTATTTCGATCTAAACCCTTCTCTCCACTAGTACAAGGCCCCCCACCCCTTTGTAGACGTATTCTCGTCTCTCTCGCTCTTAGCCTCCTTTGCCAAAGCTAACTTTGGATCCAGGTTCAAGTATTTATTCTCCTTCTTTAGTTTCTACACCTACCCCGCCTCCTTGTTATCTTTCTCGTGATCACAAAACTCCTCATTATGGTTGGTTTAGCAATTCTAACCATCCTCATATGATGACCTTTCAGCTTCCTTTTGCACTTTTATGGGTAAGATTGTGTGTGCGCCAATTTCCCAGTCCATGTCTTAAGCTCTCTAGGATCTCAAGAAGAAAACAATAAGGATGAAGTCAAATGACTCAAATCGAGGTTCATATAGAAATACAAATCAAAAGACAAAATACTAGAATCGAGCCTTCTCAAGAAAGACCAATTAGGCCGCTTAGGTTCTTTTGAGCCCAATGTAAATAGGAAATTACAAGTCTAAGACCAAGATTAAGTTAAAAGAACAAGTGTAACTCCAATGTTAATTTGAAAGCTGAAATTAAGCTTAAAACCACTAATCTCAAAGATTAATCTTAAAAGCACTAATTCCAAGGCTTAAGCCTAACAAACCCACATTAAGTCTTTTTGTCAAAATTACAAATAAAACAAAATAAGTAAATATCTTTGGAGATAATTGAAAAAAAATACAAAAATTATGGCCGGCAATACCTAGGGAATTGAACCTTGTTTGGTTCTCATCTTAATTGCATGCCAATTTTGGTTCATTTTGTCTTATATGCCAAGTTCAATTCACCTAGAAGACAAACACTCCCCATATATACACAAGACCAGCCCCTCTTCCCCCTCCCACCTGATATTCGGCCAAGACAAAAACAAAAGAGAAAGAAGAAGAAGAAGAAGGAGGAAAGGGAAAGCTAGGAAATTAATCCAATAAAGCTTAAGTCCAAAATTCTTTTGTATCAAGATCCAAGAAAAGGTATGGAATTTCTCTAATCTTTCAATTCTTGAATCAAAAACAATCTTTCATCTCCTATTTCTAATGATCCATGCTTAAGAAAGTAAGCTTTACCATGAAAAGATGAACAAAGAAGTGATTAAGGTGTTCCAGATTCTGTTCTAGGATTTTTTACCAGTGAGGCAAAACTTTAAAGAACTTTAATTAATTCTAGAAAATCCTCTTGACATGATTTTTCATTCCAGAGTTAGATATGGATGTTGGCTTTCATATAAAATTTATTTGAAGAGATTTGATTGGCTGGTTTGAGAGAATAGATTTTTCCAAAACCGCACAATTTCTGTCACAGTGATCAAAATCTTATTTCACAGACCTTTTTTTGGAAATGTTTTCTTCATAAAAAATGTTCCTAACATATTATTTTAGTTGCCTGAAAAATTTAAAGAATTTTGAATACCGTTCAATGGGTCAAAGGTATTTTCAAACAAAGTGGATAGAATCTGTCTCTGTGGACAGATTCAACACAGTCTGTTGCAAAGGTTAAAACCCTATTTTAAGTACTTATTTTGAAAATGATTTCTTTATGAAAAATGTTCCAAAGATGTTATTTTAGGTGCCTGCAAAGATTGAGAATTTTTTAATATCAACTGAGAGGTCCAAACAAATTTTAAAGTGGATGGACAGAATCTGTTCCTCTGCGGACAGATCCGATCTAGTTTCTTCCAGACACCAAAACTCTTAATTTTGATGAGATCTAGAGAAAGCTTTCTTCATGAAAAAGTTAGATGACACATTGAACTAGCTTCTGTCCAAATTTCTTAAATTTTAGAGTTGAATTGCTATGTCAAAATTAATTTACCACGACTATCATAGAATCTGAACATGGGGTGTTAGGTGACAAAAATTGAGTTGTATATGGATCTTGATTCCCTAGACTAAGTATCTTTTGGACCTCAAGGGTTGGTGAGAATGATATAAGAAATGGATTTTCTTTGACTTCAGAAGAAATAGAACTATAACCATTAATTGTAAAAACCGTCCAAAAACCCAAACCTTTCTTCTATCGTTTGACAATAGGAGTTGGTGCCTATATTTATGACATGTTTTGATTTGCTTGATAGGCACCGAGATTTTGACACTGGAGGTTTGAGCTTTACCTCGCTTAAAAGAAAGTGTGCTGTATTTTTGCCTTAACCAGGTGAGAGTGCATAGATATTATTATGAACAATGATTATCTAAAATATCCTCAAAAATGATTATACATCCATGTTTTAAATCATGAGTTTTGATGAATAATAGTATGAGACTACTATTTTCAAATGCGTTGTTAAATTCAAATGTGCTATTTATATTTTTGGAAGAAACATGGGTATGAAAGATGAATGATATACTTTTATTGCAAAGTGTGGGCTTTATATCCCGTTGGGGAGGTGCCTGATATGGTTTTTATATTCCTAAAGAGGAGGTTCCAGGTAAAAGGGTTTATTTGCCTACAAAGGTATTTCGAGCCGTGACTTGGGAAATGCACATATCACTTGTGCTTGAACAGTGACTTTCATTCCATCACGTGCATATCTGTGTATTTTGAATTGAGGCTATAGTACCGTCGAAACTCCTGGTCGTGAGGTAGACGACTACTTGGTCACTATTGAATAGGATTGCGTGTGAGAAATGGTTATAATGTACTGTGATTGCTAAGCTTTAATTATACCATATTGGAGAAAATGAACTGTGGCTGGTAAGTCTTATGTATACCTTTTTGAAAGGGAAAAATTATTTATAACTTATGAGACAAATGTGTTAAGCTGAATGCGATGTTTTTCATCTTTTGTTAAAATTAGATGAACTCTCTTTCAAAGATGTTTGATTACTCTTAAACTCGGTGTTTGGTTTTTATCTTGTTCATTATAATACTACTTGGACACTGTTGGGTATAGGTTTGAGTTTGAGAAAGTGGATTCGCTAAATTGTAGCTGTTGAGCCTAAGTTATACTTTGGCGAAAAAGAGAAAATTCTTTATAACTTATGATATTTTTGTAATGAAGCTAATGCAGCATTTTTACGTCTCCTGTTAAAAGCATGATGAACTGATTTCAAACATGTTTTTAGTGTTCTTAAACTGAGTGTTTGATTTTATCTTATTTATTATAATACTAAATGCACTCTTTTCTAACCTTTGTGGTTGCAGATAGCAGGTTTTGCTAGAAGGTTGGTCCACACTGTCGACGTCTTAAGCTTGAGCTCGAGGTTTAGATGTCATTTTTGTTTTTTTGTGGTAATGTCTAATATTATGAGACGCTTTATGTTGGAGACTATGTAAATTTTTATAACTCTGAGTGTGTTGTATATATTTGGGATGGAGTATCCCTGTTTTGATAAATGGGATGGAGTATCCCTTGAAAACTCATGTTTCTCCAATGTAAATGAAAGGATGTTTGTGAATTAGACTTGTATAAATGTTTTTGTTGCCTTATCATCTTTTGAGGTCAATGGAATGTGGCGAGGTCACGCCTCCACTGTACAGGTAAAGTACCTTGCAGGAGCGAAGTGTGACATGAAGGCCTTGGGAACTAATCATACATGGGAGTTTGTACCTTTACCCTCTGGTTCGAAGACTATGGGGTGTTAGTGGATTTTTAGTGTGAAGTGTTTAGCTGGTGGAATTGTATATTGTATAAAGCTCGCCTGATGGCCAAAGGCTTTACCTAAGTTCGTGGGTAAGATTTTGGGAATACTTTTACCCGTGTTGCTAAGTTGACTACCATTTGTCTTCTTTATCCTTAGTGGTTTCCCATTATAGGCCTCTTCACCGACTCGATGTCAAAAGTTCCTTTCTTCATGCAGATTTAATTGAAACAATCTATACGGATCCTTCTCCGAGTTTTTGGGCTAAAAGAGGGAATATGCTGCAAAGGTATATCGTCTCCGTAAGTCTCTTTATGGATAAGCAGTCACCGAGGGCGTAGCTTAATTGTTTCACTGATGTTATCCTATATGGATCCTCCTCCGGGTTTTTGGGCTGAAGGGGAATATGTTGGAAAGGTATGTTGGCTCCGTAAGTCATTTTATGGATAAGCAGTCGCCGAGGGCTTGGTTTAATCATCTCGTTGATGTTATCCTATCAATGAATTTTGTCCAGTGTCATTTGGATCCCACCTATTTTATTCCTCGAGGTCCTTGTAGTTGTTGTATCCTTTTGTTAGTGTATTTTGATAACATTATTCTTACTGGAGATGATACATTGGATATTGCGCAGGTAAAATAAGATCTTGTTTAAGCTTTTATTTCCTTGCCATCGAGGTTGCTCCTCCTCATCGTAGGATATCGTTTTCTTAGAGAAAATACATCCTTAATCTCCTTTTGGACATTGATATGTTAAGGTGTAAGCGAGCCTCTACTCCTATAGATCCAAATCTTAAGCTTTCAGCTGAATTTGAAAAATTACTTCCTAATCCATTTATGTATCAACGTCTGGTTGGTCGCCTGATTTACTTGACTAATACTGGACCGGAGTTTACATTTGCAGTGTGGTCAATCAATTTATGTATGCTCCTCGTAAAGCTCATATAGATGTAGTTTTTCATATCTTGAGGTATCTTAAGACTTCTTCCGATCTATGCTTAATGTTCTTTCCTGGTACTTAATCTGGACTTTAATGTTTTATTGACGCTGATTATGCTAGGTCTAAAACTAACCGACAATCTACTACTGGTAATACCCAAGGTATTACTAAAGTACATGCATGATTTGTTTCATTTAGTGCATGATTAATTGTATGTAGAGTTCTTGACATTACTTTGAATGAACATATATGAAAGCATTTAGTTATGCAAAGAAAAACATGTTGATGCATGCTATATTTGATAACATGAAAATTCGTGTAGTCAGTACTCATATAGTTACAAAGTATAGAGAGGAAACTTGACGTGCTTCACTTACTAATCTCGTTAATGTATAATTATGCGATAAGATAATTTTGAAATCCTTAATTGAGGTACGTAAAAGACATTAATATTTAAGAGACTTTTGGATTAACATGAAAAAGTTAATTATAGATAAGTATAATTAATTAGCCTAATTAGGGTTAATTTAAAATAGGGTTTTTGTACAAAACTTTAAATGAAGGTAAGAAACTCATTCTCTATCTTATAATCTGAAAATGAAAAGATTTGAATGAACGAAAATTGATTAATTGATGAGTTTATGGTTAATACATGGTAAAAGTTAGGGTTCCTTTCGATTCTTAAAAAGCATGGAATTCATAGTAATTTCATCATTTGCATATAGGAATATCGTACCTAGATGAATATGAGAACTTAGGATACCTTGTTACAAGTGTGATGAATGTTTCATACTTGGGTTTTTTTAACTTCGGACATGAAGTATGATCAAACATACGCAAATAATAACAAAATCTAAACATTTCTTATGACTATCCTTCACTCCATTGATCATAATCTTTCGTATCTTTGGAAGATGAAACCATCATCATTAGAAATTAGACTTCTGGGGCATCAATTTTGTCACAAATTTTACCCCAATCGGAATCCAAAAGGTTGAAATATGGATGTTTGAAGTTCTTGAATAAAAGTTGTCTAAGCCCATTGGTTTTGAGCATTCAAACAACCATGGCCATAAATATGTTGACTTTTAGGATTCTTTTAACACTTTTTATGAGGTCTTAAGTGATATAATGACCTAAAATAGAATGTAACATCCACAAATTGTTACAACTTTCTCAAAATGTGAAGTTATGTGTATTCAAACATGAATATAATATATGTTTTTCATGTAGGAACACCTGATAGAACAAGTGTTTAAAGTGAGCACTCCTATACCTTGTTTACACTTATAAAATATGCATTTCAATGGTAATGTTTACAATAAGAAATCTTATATTCCTTATCAAATGTTCTTCAATACTTTCATGCTTATCAATATGTTGAAATGTAGATGTTTTGATCTAATAGTGTCATCCGCCGATATCCCATGCTACTAAAGGACATAAAAGATACTAGTAGTACTATAATGAGATGTTTTAAACTTTTTGCCATCAATTGTCGCTACAGATAGGATGCCGGAGTTGGCCCAATAGTCTAAATAGGTCAGTGCTGATGCATCATGTATAATTCGAAATGCTACGAGCTTTATTGATATGATCAAAGTGGATTTATCGATACTTTGAACTTTGATAGTATTGAATGTTCTTGACTTGGTTCGTATGTATTATATAGAAAAAGGCTTACAAAGGATATCCATTAATCTTCTGTAACCTTGGTATATAGTATTCAATAGACTTTTAAGCTTATGCGTCGAATCTTACATCTTTTTAGGTAATGAAGTGTAGAATGGTTCGAGCTTTGAGATGTGAATATGTATAAAGATAGCATGTTTACGAACTAGTTGTTTTGTATATATTGAGTTGTGAGCCAAGTACTCTTTCGACTTTTGTTTTGTAATGTATGAAATATTCTCTTGTAATACTTTTGTATGGTGATATAATATAATGGAATTTCATATCATCTTATTTATGCACAGCTCTGATGGAAAGGGTTTTGTAATGTATTCAAAATGCAAAAGGAAACAAATTTACAAGTTTTATTATTAAACTTCTGTTATATTATGTTTTACCCATTAATTATTCATAGAGGACCATGATTAAATGATGGAATGACCTTGGGTAGTGACCCTAATCCTGTAGGGGTGGGTATAGGCCATGACACCGCAGTAATTATACTTTTCATGGCCATCATTTTATACCATGAAAAAGTAAAAAGCAAATAGTTCCCTCAAGATTTTCAGCTCAGATCGAGTATTAGTCTATGGCTCAGGACACTTGTGAAATACACTAGCTTCAGTCTATTCTTATTGAGCTAGGCTTTGAGAAAAAAGCATCATCTTTATTATTTTGTGACAACATGTCTATCATTATGCTTTGTCTTATATTCAATTCTTCATAAACTAACCAAGCATATAGAAGTGGATATTCTCTTCATTCAGAAAAAAGTTTGAGCACACTTTGACCCCTCCATTCGTTTCATCATCATAACATAGTACAAACATATTCACTAAGCCAATGGAACCACCTCTGCTCCAATCTTCAATTGTCAAATTGGGTTTGAGTGATGTCTTTGTTCCAACATGAAAGAGAGTGTTGGAACTAATACATATTAGAAAATTAGTATCCCTTTATTTTTTGCCCTATTCTTTGCCTTTATTTTCAATTTTTTTCTTATGTGTAACCCTACATTATTATTAGCGGTTACGCCCACACGTTGTGCGTGGATCGTGGATTGTGAGAGGTTAAGAATATGTAGTTTATCTTTTTAACATTTTTAACCGTTTTAAAAGAAAATACAAATAATAGAAATATCAAATTACTTTTGGGACTTTTTAGTAAATAAAAATGTAACAAAAATCTTCACCAAGTTAGGAGTTTCCTTATTATAATAGTATAGATCAAGATAAATAAATGGCCATCTCACACTAAAGGTAGGCCGCCAAATTACAAAATTCTTTTTAGTATACCCAGCTCTTAGATAGGAGCAAAACTGCATTCACTAAACTCAAAGAGGAAAAAAAAAAAGAATGAGTAAAAAACATACTTGTTCGAGAAGAAGATACTACAACATTTTCGTCTACAAAACCTTTGATAAGTTTAGGAAACAAATACTGTAATATTCTGATCAATATTTAATTGAAACCTACTTATTGACGAAAGGAGGGGAGGGTTTAATTGAAGCTTACATATTGACGAAAGGATAAGGGGAGGGGATTTGCAATACTACAATATACAAGAGAATCAAAATAACAAGATATAACATTAACAACTTGATGTGACATTCATAAAGGAGGTATCAAAAACTCAACCCTTAAAATGAGACAATTTTGGCTTTACATTTTGTTTTCTCTCATCTCTTATGTTCTTCAATGTAAAAAAGTAAAAAAGAAAAAAAACACGTTAATATTACTTCTCATTTTACTAATCCAATAAAAAAATAATTTTGTTATTAATTTTATTATCTTATTCTTATTTTCTTACCTCCATAAGTTAACAAATTAATAAAGTTATATTTTTAATTGAGTGTCTTCAAAAATTGGCTAATTAACTAATTAACAAATTATTCATATTACTTTTTATTTTATCCTTAAATTACTAAAATTTGATAATTGAGTGCTTTTAGGCACGGGCCACGGGTAATAACTAGTGATAGAAAATGGACAAACAATTGTAGAAGTTACTGAACAGAATGTTACAAAAATTCTATATGAATCCATGAAATAGTCCATGTCAGTATTATACAAAACAAACTTATTTGATAGTGCATGTGTGACGCCCCGATTTCCAAACAATAAAACTCCATGGAAACCGAAACAAAAATGGAATTTTTTTTCTTTGAAAATAAATTCTCAAAACACGCCATTTTAAATCAAAAAGGGTACCCAAAAGATTTTCAATCCAAAAACCTCATTTCGAAACAAAACCGAACTATTCCACACAGCGGTTGTCCGCTCGAGCGGACCCTCCACTGCTCGAGTGGTCTAGGGCTAACATACCTGAGATATCCGAGAGATTTTCAAGCCAAAACCAGAAAATTTTCCCAAATTTAAAAAACACACCTAAAAACCTTATCTTTGAACAAGGGTATAAATAACCACGGATTTTGGGACAAAACGTTCATTTGATAAAGAAGTCACTTATTCGACTCGAAAACGAATCATGGAAAGCGTTTAACTCTAACCAAAACAAACTAAAAACAACAACCAACTCAAGGTTTTTCTCTCAAAATCATAAAACATACATGCATTGATATAATCGCCACAATGCTTACAACATAAGCTTTCTGTTCCGAAACATTACATATCAAAAGATGTTCCAAAATAAAACAAAAAGGAAAACTAAGAAAGTCTTCCGCCGCTTCCGGTTCCCTAAGATCATCCCAAATGATCATATGAACCTGAAAAAGGTTTTCAAATCCCACACCGTGAGCAGAGGCTCAATAGGAAGCAGACTAGCATGAAATAAAAGCTAAACATGCTAACACAAATATATGAATATTTTGACTCACATAAGCCTCAAATATGGTTTTACACAACCCATAATGATTCACATGCAACTCATGCATCTTCACGGGTTTTCACCGTATGACCAAAATCTGCCCCTCATAATGCATGAATGAACCAAAGTTTGCATGCACACAGCTATGTACAAATACCACATTCACATATCAACGTCATCCACCTAATCATGGAAACCAACAAACGTTAAAACGAGGCATAACCTCAAGGGTTAGCTCCAAACCTCCAAAATTAGGTTTTCGTAAACATTTGCATAAATCTTTTCGGTTTTCAAAACTCCTTTTTTAGAAAACAACATGACACATACGTCCACTAACCTTATAATAAACCATAAAAAATGCACAACATGCTTTTTAGTCGCCCAAACATGGCTTAAACACAAAATTCGAGATTTTATGCATTTGTAAACGGTAGAAACGCATAAAACTTCGCGTAGCACTCTTTTAAGACAAGATAGTCTAGGATTTTACCTCGGTGAGTTAAAACTCAAACCTTTAAACATCGGCAAGAAACCAAAGTCGCCAAAACACGATTCCGTTCGGATGAACGCGAAGCCCACGGCAAGGATATCGAGGATCGACTATCCGAAGGCTAAGATTCGAACCCGAATCAAACCAAAAGCTAGAGAGAAAGTAGAGTGTTTGAGTGATCTTTCTAAAGAGATGAGAGGAATATTGCACAAAAAGCTTTGGCACGAAACCTAAGGCATGGGCCGTCTTATAAATATCTCGCGCCTGGCTGTCCGCTCGAGCGAACAGAGATCTGCTTGAGCAGTCCCCCACCGGCTCAACTCTCTGCCACCAACCCGCTCAAGCGAACAGAGCTCCACTCGAGCGGTCATCGCTGTGTGAAAAACCAAACAAAAGATACATTACCAAGCACACGCATGCATAACACATAGAAACATGATATTCTATAACGATTAAATTAATAACCAACACATCGAATAAACATTACAAAAATAAAACGGAACCGGGTCACACAACTCTTCCCCCCTTAAAGGAATTTTGCCCCATAAATTCACTACAAAGTCACGAAGCAAACAACTCCGGGTATCTAGCACGGACTACGGACTCAAGCTCCCACGTCACTTCCTCGACTCCGTGATAAAACCACAGAACTTTGACATATGCAATGGTCCTCCCTCTCAACACTTGCTCCTTTGTGTCCACAATCTTCACCGGTCGTTCCTCTAAAGAAACATCCTCATTTACCTGCAACTCAGCCCAATCCAAGACGTGTGATGGGTTAGGCTCGTACTTTTGAAGCATGGAGACATGAAACACATTGTGCAGAGATGGCATCTGGGGGGCAAGGCCAGACGGTATGCCTACTCTCCAATTCTCTCCAATTCTATCCAACACACCGGTGATCTATACGGCCTACCATACAAGACCTCAAAGGGCGTCATCCTAATGCTAGACTGATAATTGTTGTTATACGCAAACTCTGCCAACGGTAAATGATCCTCCTAAGAAACCTGAAAATTGAGTACATAATCTCTTAGCATGTCCTCCAGAATCTGTATAGTACGCTCGGACTGACCGTCCGTCTGAGGATAAAAGGCAGTGCTGAAAAGGAAATTTGTCCCCAAAGCTACCTGAAGACTCAGCGAAAAGAGCGATGTAAAGTGCGGGTTTCGGTCGAAAACTATAGATACAGGTACTCCGTGTAACCGAACAATCTCACTGACATATAGCCTACTCAGCTTGTCCACATAATCCTTCACGTGAATGGAAAGAAAGTGTGCAAACTTCATCAGTCTATCAACCACAACCCAAGTAGCATTGTGCCCTTTAGGCAATTTAGGAAGTCAAGTTACAAAATCCATCGTGATGTTCTCCCACTTTCACTCCGATACAGACAACGGCTGAAGTAAACCTGCTCACCTCTGGTGTTCTGCCTTCACTTGCAGATAAGTGAGATATCGAACAACAAACTGAACCACCTCTCTCTTCATTCCCTTCCACCAGAACTAACGACGAAGATCATGATACATCTTGGTGTCTCCTAGGTGCATTGCAACACGAGAATGGTGGAAGTCCCGTAACACGTCATCGCGGCACGATTCTGGCACAAATACTCTCCCAGCAAACCTCAAACTCTGATCCAGACTCACAACCCATGGCGTACCAGCCTCTGTTGCTATGCAAGAGTGAGACATGCTTGCGTAGATTCGGGTCATTCTTTGAAAACAAGTACTTTAAGCTCTTGTTATATGAGAAAACCTCAAAATGTTCACCGTACAGATAATGTCGCCATACCTTCAAGACAAAGACCACAGCTACCAACTCTAAGTCATGTGTCAGGTAATTCTATTCATGAGTCTTTAACTGCCGAGATCCGTAAACCACAACCTTGCCTTCTTGCATAAAACACAACCCAAACCATCATGCGACGCATCACAATACACTGTGTAACCCAAACCTCGCTCTAGAATAACTAACAATGATGTACTCGTCAATCTCTTCTTCAATTCCTACAATGCCATGCCAACTCACAAGCCTCACTCCAAACGAACTTGACTTCTTTTCGCGCAAGGTGAGTCACTGGCGGGCAAGTCTAGAAAAATGCTTCACGAATCGCCGATAGTAGCCTGCCAAACCCAAAAAGCTACGGATCTCAAATACATTTTTCAGTCGTTCCCAATCCATCACTGCATCAGTCTTCGAAGAATCCTAAGATACTCCATCATTCGATACCACATGTCCAAGAAACCTCACCTCAGGCATAAAAAATTCACACTTCTCAAACTTTGCATACAGACAATGTTCTCTCAAAAGCTGTAGAGCAATACGTAAATGTTCTTCATGCATCTCCCTCGAGGGTGAGTAGATAAGAATGTCATCCACGAACACAACCACAAAACTGCCAAGATTCGGATGAAATATACGGCTCATCAAGTCCATGAACATTGCAGGAGCGTTCATCAAACCGAAAGATATAACCAAAAACTCATAGTGTCAATAACGAGTCCAGAAGGCGGTATTCGCTATGTCATCGTCCCTGATCCTCAACTGATGATGCCCTGACCTCAAATCAATCTTCGAAAAGCAACTCGAACCCTTTAATTGATCAAGCAAGTCAACAATCCTCGGCATAAGATACTTGCTTTTCACTATTACCTGATTCAAGTTTCGATAGTCAATACATAACCTCAAGGATCCATCTTTCTTCTTAGCAAGCAAGGCTGGAGCTCCCCACAGCGACATACTCGGACGTACAAACTGTTAGAAAAGAGAGAAAATGATACGAGAAAGCATGTATCTCATTGTGAGACATACACGTGTATTTATTAAACAAATGAGAGCCTACACTAGATACTGTGGGCATCCCCACAAGTTATTATTAATACTTAATATCTTAATACTGAATATATATTAACACTCCCCTCAAGTTGGAGCATAAATATCAATCATGCCTAACTTGTTACAAATATAGTGAACCGGGGCCCGGGCAGTGCCATAGTGAACATGTCAGTCAACTGCGTTGATTAACAAATATACCTTCCTTAGATCTAGCAAACTCTATTCCGAGGAAATACTTCAACGCACCCAAGTCTTTGATCTCGAATTCATCGGCAAACCTTTCTTTTAGTCTTTTTAGTTAAGTACTATCATCTCCTGTCAATATAATATCATCCACATAAACAATCAAAATAGCAATTTTATCTTCCTTTGAGTGTTTATAAAATATAGTATGATCTGCTTGACTTTGACAGAATCCGTGACGTCTTACTGCTCTGCCAAAGCATTCAAATCAGGCTCTCGGTGACTGTTTGAGGCCGTATAATGACTTTCTTAATCTGCAGACTTTATCTACACCAAGTCTTTCTTC
>JAOTRH010053513.1:0-15075 GCA_034768845.1 Heliamphora exappendiculata
GGTGGGTGGGCGGGTGTGTGTGTTAAAGAGAGAGAGAGTTGATCAATAAACTCCACAAATCTTTCTTTTTATGCAGGTAAGTTTAGAAAACACAGAAATTTATGTCTACAAGGTGGATAAAACACTTGCAAAAATTATGTCATCACTCAAAAGAACTAGAGTGGGCAAGCAATAATGAGATGTGCACGAGAAACCAATGGGCATGACAATGCTGAAGGCACGCTTAAGATGAGCGGTCGAAGGAACCAAATGAAAGCACGAGCAAAAATATAAACAGACCAAAAACGTTGAAATATTAAGTCAATGCCAGTTTACATGAAGCAGGTATATGCAAACCATGCCAAAGCTGGGTTGATAAAATGGAAAACATCCAAAATTCCAGGCTGTAAAGTGGGGGAGGAGAAGGCTACTCTTTGAACGCCATATCAACACTAAATACATTGATATGGCTACCAACGTAAGAAAAAGAGCAGGAAATTCAATGTAAAAAATAATTTTAATATCAAAGAATGATTTCCAAATGTAAAACCAGCAAAAGTGCTTAAAGGTTATTCTTCATACCAGCAAGAATAATGGCTAATCAAACTAGAGTAGTGTTAATGTGCAAGTGTGGGTGCTTACTCATATGTATATGCGTATCTTCTTCTTCTTCTTTTGTGTGTGTGTTGGGGGCCACCCCCCCCCCAAAGAGGGGGGGGGGAGGGTTTCTACAAGAAAAGAGGTTACAGCTTGCTCAAAAAACTAACACGAATTCAGAAATACCTGAACAGCTTGCTCAAAAGCACAAGAAATTCCAAGCAGTTCCTGAACTTGCTTTATTGCATGGGGGATTGACCTACTTGTGTCAATCAGATGAATGAGAGGAAGACACGAGTCCAATACAATCCTCCACACATCTCCAGACTGCTTAACAGCCTGTTTCTCCAGGACGACATCCAAAGCCAGTTCACCCTTCTGACTCTTGCAAGGGTTTCTTATCCAGGTGGTCGTGTCAGGACTAATCCAAATAATGTTTGCCATGCAAATACGAGGGTCACCTGTCCATTCACAGGAGTCCTGTTAGGAAATAAAAATATAAATATTTTCAAATTCTCAATATAGGGTGAAGCCATCCAATTCCAATAAATATGTGAAATAATGCAAATCTAAGACTCTTGCAAGGAAAGGAAAAGTATAATAGAACCTCAAAAAACAGCCTGAAAGATATCCAAAGTACTTGTTTAACTATTTTGTAAGAATATTCATCTCCTATTTGGCAGATGTCCGGCCCAGAAACAACAAAAGGGATACTTAAAACATTCACACTTGTTCCTTAAAAGTAAATTTAGCACTTCATACTTGTTTGATCTGCAATTCAATTGCAAAGAGTTTTGAAGAGGTTGAGGCACAGAACAAAATTTGGGAATTTGAGGCCTCCTTAGGCCATGTTTGACTGGGCTTGAAGGTTTTTTTTTTTTTTTGGCTGGGTGTGCCTTTGCTGATTGTTTGTGCACGCTCCATGTATCATCTTAGAGGTTTCCCTTTAGAAGTCTTTCGGATTTGTTTGGATGTAGAGTGTTTAATCAAATTTCTGTAATTCATCCTTTGTCTTATCATGTTTTGTCTAGCTTCTCTAGTTAAGAGAGTTTATTTTTATGTAAGCTACGCACATTGCCTTAAGGCATGTACTGAGTTTCAATGTAGAATCTCATTTTTTGATATAAAAGATGCTTACCTATCAAACCAGTTTTAAGGCATAAATCAATAAAAACACTTGTTTTGGATGATGAGCATGTGGTGCTATAGTAACAAGTTTACCTCCATGGCAAGAGATGTGAGTCCAAACCCCAGGCATGGCCTATGATCTTATGCTACATTATAAAATATGTTAGGATTTGTGACAATCCATTAGTATCTACACTTCTATGAAATAGAAGAAACAAGAATCGAAGATACGTAATCAAATTTAAGTTTACCAAAGTGCTATAAATTTTACACATTACATGATTATACCCATTAGCGAATTCATAACTTCGTAATTTTCAATTTCAAACTTTGTATTTTCCACCACAAACCAAACTCTACATACAACCCCCATACCATCAGGAGACCTAAAGTTGTACAAAAAAAAGATCAATTAAAAACAAAGTTAAGAGACAAACCCTCAAAAATTCTAGTATTATGTTTGGATTGTGGATTTCGCAAAAGACCAAGAAGAAATTATTTATACAATGATTACTATCTCATATAGGATTCAAAGGGATAAACATGTTCCTACAATAATTAGCATTTTTTCATGGAAGCTCTATTTCAAACACTAGCCAATGATGCTCGTCGATGGATTCAACTATATAACCCGTGGCTTTCTTAATGTCTTTTTGAGCAAGAGCTAAAGTAGCTCCTAAAAAAATGAAATTCGTTATGTAAGATAAAAAAAATGTCACATGGAGAAACAAATCCCAGGAATGGGTCGAAATAGAAGAAAGTACAATTTTATATGTTTTGCTTATGTAAAGCTACAAAGTAACAAAGACCAGGCATAATAGGAAAAGAAAAATAAATAATTGGCCTAACACCGAGCAAATAAAACCAAATTATAAATACTTACTACGCATAATTGCTTGCACAGAGAAGGCAGTGGGTGGTAGTACTTTTTAAATATGCTGCAAAAAGATGTCTTTACCCATTTCCCATCAGGTTCACCAGAGAGTTGGTGGCTGAAGAAATATCTGCATGTTTCCTAAAACATCTAGGATCTAAGCAGCACCCAATGCCCAAACACTAATCAGAGTAGGGCTCTAATAGGTGATATAAAAATTGCACGGCCAATGCATTTCATATCAACCGATACCCAACACTTTTTAAGGTGCCGATTCAGTTACACAACAAATACTGGTGAATTGAAATGTTAATTGAACAGAGAATTGTAATATTCTAATAAATATGCAGGCTGGTGTACTGTCATTTCATGCACAGTTGAAAGTTTTCAGATGAAGCCGACAACTAAACTACAGGCCATCTAGCTAACAAACTCATGTTGAGATAGAAATGAAAGCAATTCATACAAATTCCAATCCATTGGAAGGCCTATAACTATTCACCAAAGGGTTGGGCCATACAAAAAGTAATCTCACTTAACATTAGGAAGCAAAATGGCTTCTATACTCTTAGAGTTCCTATGTAGGGTTTTCTTATCAATCATGTACCATCCTAAGTTTTTTCTCCAACATTTTTCTTCTCAATAACCCCAACAATATTCGCACCCAATGAGAAAGGAAACCATCAACTGGTTTAGCATTGTCTACCATAAATTTAAAAGAGTTGTTTGTTACTCATCATAGGCGGCGAGCAATCCTCTCTCAGCACTTGTAAACGTAATTTTAATTGACAAATGCGAGAAACATTACATATGATTTCAGAAGATCAGTTACGAACAAAATGGAAACTAAGAGAATAAAGGAGAACACACATATATGGTATACAAAAACAGACCAATGGGTAGACCTCCATTTCAACATGAAATCAATATGTCATTCATTTAAATTTCTTAAAAGTAATTAATATCTAGAAACAATTCCAAAAACGACAATGAATTACCTTTTATAATTGTTTCCAACAAAACAGGGCAAATTGTGTCCGCAAAAATGTGAGAAGTCTCCTCTAAATGATTGTCACTGATGTTATCCCAACAGAACTTCAAGCATGGCATGTCATGACCACAAGGTTGCCCAAAAGAACACTCTTCACTGTCAAGAAGAAAGTATAGCTAAAATGGGTAAACAGATGGTCATACACTTCACGTGAATATACACCTAGAAGATGCTAGAGTGAATGAATTATCACAACAATAAAAGTTGAACTGCCCACACTTGAAAATTATAGAAGTGCCGCCAATATTTGGCTTTTACAAAAGTGATGTATAACAGGAATGCTGCATATAGACATTCATTTTAGAACTGACCATCCACCGAAAGCGAATTTGTAGCACAACTTTCCATAGCCCATCATTCTTAACTTGCAGAAAATCATAGCCAGAACCGCCAGAAAAGTTCAAGCCTGGGCCCTTAACATGGTCTACATGCATTTCTAATAGTAGTTTTCCAAGAAACTCAAACAAAGTTTTCCTCCAAATTTTTACCAGATGCCTATAATCTAATCAATGTAACAAGGCTTACAAACTACATGCTATGGGACTAAGAAGCAAGCAATTACAAAATACACCATTAATTATTGGTAACATTGCATTTAACATTTCTTCTAGTTTATCACTAAACTTGCCAAATGTTGTGACTGGTAGAAACTGAGGCGGCATTCAAAATACAACACAAAAATGAGGTAGCCATCAGCAATCTGGCCACTAAAGTTTTATCCCTACTTTCAGGCTGAAGTTATACAATCAAATCCGAGTTGTTGAACCTTCCAAAAAGAAACTAGCAAGGAATATTCCAAATACAACTGCAACGGACACCTAGCCAGTACAAGAAAGACAAGACCCATGTCATGCTACACCAAATACATGTACACTGAAAAAAAAAATTTATTTTCAAGTATACCAATAAAGTGCCACTAGAAACAGCAAGCTTCCTTTTAGTAGCCCAAAAAAAAGAATAGAAACAGAAAACTTTCTTTATTAGCCAACATGTTCAGATCCATTGGTCTTGATTTCTTCTTCTCTAAATCTCCTATAAGTTCTCACCCAAACCATCTCCCTGCTTTTTTAGCATGCATCCTTAAAACAGCCACAAAGGCTGCACTAACCCTCTTAGTAGCCAAAACAAACTAGAAACAGCAAACTTTCTTTATTAGCCAACATGTGCATATCCATTGGTTTTGATTTCTACCTCTCTAAATCTCTTGTAAGTTTTCACCAAAAACATCTCCCTGCTTTTTTAGCATGCATCCTTAAAACAGCCAAAAAGGCTGCACTAACCCTCTGTATGGTGTACGGACTCGAGAGTGTTAGTTGTTGCACAAATCCAAGTGTCACATTCAATTTATTTGTATACCCCAAGACACATGGACACACAAAATACTCCTAGTGCATAATATACTTATTTTATTGTATAGGGTAAAATGGATTTTTACAAGGAGCAATAAAGCATAGATACATGGGGAATATCCTGACATAACTAAAAAATGCGGGCATCATTACAAGCATGTGCATGCATTTATGTTAAATGAGGAGCAGTATCAATGTATATGAACACGTTGAAGACATATTCCTCCATAGAATTGAAGAACCAACCAAGATAGTGCAATTCTCAATATCACATTGAGCACGCCTAGGATCATCCTCTAACGGTGTTTTCTCATTCTCCAAAAGCCAGCTAGAATTGTCTTTTCTCCCAAGGTAGAAGGAAAGATCTACTCCAGGTAACAAAGTTTTTGTCAATATGATGAGCAGATACATGTTGAGAGAGAAAACTCTGATGGAGTTGCCTAGCTACACTCGTCAGTCATACTGTGCAATAATAATAAAAAATTACAACCAAAAAATTGGCCAAGCGGCAGCACCAAGAATACAGATACCGAGAAAAATACCGGTATCCCCAAACAGATATGAAGAGAAAAAAAAATTTACTACATCAGCAAAACAGAGAGTACCCAAACAGAAGAAGGCCGAAGATTAATCAGCAAATAAAAAAATCAAGCAGAGATACAACAGACCACAAAGATCAAACAATGACCAAGCATATGGCTAGCACAATAATGAAAACCAGAGAGGTTTTCCTGGTAGAGATCAAACCCTAAGATGGATGATCGAACCAGGGAGCAAAGATCGGAGAGAGATCAAAGGTTCTTGTCGTTAAATCGACGATGGTTGTCGAACCAGGGAGGTTGTTGCCTCTCGCGATAGTCCTTGGGGATGGGTCAGCTGCTGCTCACAATCGCAAGGGCTGGGCAACAACTGTATGCACAAAGTCGAGCCAAAGGGAGCAAAGATCAAACAGAGATCGACAGTGGTTGTCGTTCAATCGACAATGGTCATCAAACCATGGAGGTTGTGACCTCTCACAATAGTCATTGGGGCTGGGAGAACGGCTTCACACAATAGCAAGGGCTAGGCGGCAGCTGGCCTGCACATAAGTCGACTCCAAAGAGGAAGGTCAGTGGCGGTGGAGGTCAGTGGTGATTCGATAACTCAATGGCTGGGTGCGCTGCCGGTTGACATTGTTCGTTGAGGTAGCTGCTGGTTGACATTTTCTTTTCTTTTTCTTAGGGTTGGAGAATAGGCTCCAAATTCGAATTAAAAAAATGTAATTTCGGCTTATCTTGAATGAGAAATAGCCATCTATTTATATCAATAGAACAAGTTTACAAAAGGACAACAACACTCGTCCTTGCCAATGCTGTCACTGCTCTTTATTACACGTGCAAATTTGGAGACAAGGAGTTGTAGTCAAATCTTCAAAACTTCATAGAACATTTATTTAAGGAAAATAATAAAGAGCACTCCCTTTATAAGAGGAAAGGTGACAAAAAAGGGAGTCTGAGGGGAATAACAAAGTGTGAGATGCTAAAATTGGTATATGAATATCATTCCCCTTGTTTAATCATAAATAAATGAAAGCAGCAGCAATGGATTCCGCCATTCTTTGTACAACCTGAGACACAAATGACAAAAAAATGAGGGGGTTCGCTAGGAGCAGAAGAGAGCCACAGCAGCAGTAGAGGTAGAAGGGGAGGAGAATGCAATCTTTTAAGTTCTGGACAATAGGAGATTGAGGGGAGTACGAACTCTCTCCCTCCGACCCCTTTTTTCAGTTAATTAGCAGCAGCAGAGGTAGAAGGGGTGGAGAATGTGATCTGTTAGATTGCAGGACATAAGGAGGTTGAAGGGAATACAAGCTTCCCCCCCCCCCCCAAAAAAAAGAAAAATGGTAGAACTCTCTTTCAGTTGAATAGCAGCAGCAGAGGTAGAAGGGCAGGATAATGCGAAATTTTAAATTCAAGGACATAAGGAGGTCTAATGGAATATGAGCCCCCACCACCCCAAAAAAAAAAAGTTGATAGCAGCAGGCAGAGGTAGAAGAGGAGAATGCGACCTTTTAAGTTGGGGACATAAGGTGAGCTCCAAAAAAAAACCGGTCCCTAACTCTCCTTTCCTGCTCCCCCAAAAAGAGGGGGGAAAAATATCTTCAGTTTAACAGCAGCAGCAGGAGGAGGTAGAAGGGGAGGAGAATGCAATCTTTTAGGTTGAGGACATAAATGAAAGAATATGCAAACATTTGGAGTAGTGAAGGCTAGCTACGTTTACTGGTAAAAGAAGGCTGCACCCACTTTGTTCATTTGGGCTTTCATTTATTTGAACCGAGTTTCATGAAAACTACTTAAATCCACATACTCTTTGTATGGCGACCACTCCCACTAATTCCTCCTTTACCCCACTATTTAAGATCCCTGATTGATCATATTGCTTAAGTCAATATATGGGGGAGGATCAAATTGCTACAAACTCCTACATATTTCAAATGTAATTGGAGTGCACAGCATTTTTGCTAGTGGTTACCAGTACTTGTGCAAAAAAAAAACAACAAAAAAAAATAAAGGACAAGGAATCCCTCCTTCAACCCAATAATGAGTATGGAGAAAAACAAATTTGCCACTTTTGTGATACCACATCCCACATCGATAAGATATAGACATTATATCTGGTATATATAGAAACTTGTGGGCTACTACTAATAATTTGGGTTTAATCATTTTGAACCGTGTTGTTAAGCACTTTATTCAAGTTATTGGAATAGTGGACCGCTTGGGTTGTTACAAATGGTATCATAGCCAACCTTAGTTCCCATGTAGGGTTCCGTGGTGATGTGGATAAAGGAATAAAGGATTCGGAGAGGGGTAGAAGCCTCAAGATTGTATACATTATGCACGTTAATTGGCTACTCTGTGTCCACTAATGGGCTGCTATCCACATAACAACCAGGGGAAGAACTAAGGCCACGCGACAAGGACATCGTGTCTTTGAGTGGAAGATATTGTGATACCCTATCCCACATCGATAAGAAATAAAAAGTTAATCTGGTATATAAAGAAACTTGTGAGCTACTATTAATAACTTGGGTTTAAACTTTTTTGCCGCATTGTTAAGCTCTATATTCAAATTATTGGGTCACTGATTCCCTTAAGTCGTTACAATTTTCAATAAGCACTTTCTACACATACAGCTGATATGAAATCCTTTACAAGCACAAAAACTGCAA
This sequence comes from Heliamphora exappendiculata, assembly GCA_034768845.1. Lineage (NCBI taxonomy): Eukaryota > Viridiplantae > Streptophyta > Magnoliopsida > Ericales > Sarraceniaceae > Heliamphora > Heliamphora exappendiculata. Next base: position 8,190 of record JAOTRH010053513.1, read on the forward strand.
AATACATGGGGACAAAAGAACCTATAAAAAGAACAAAATAAAAGCCCTTGGTGTAACAGCTAGGCCTTGCCCTTGCTCATTTATATAAAGTCATTATCCTCAATTGACCAATATAGGCATCCATTTAAACACACATACAAATAAAGCTATTCAATCCCAATCTTTTCACATACAAGATCCAAGAAGGATGGATACAGGTAAGGGACATTGACAACACAATACGGACACATTACTTTTCAAAATTTTAGGACAAAGATACATCAGGATCAAGTAATAAGTTATTCATAAATACAAGCAAGGTGGCACACAATATTTCTATGCAATATTACAATCTCTCAATTAAATTTTAATGTTGGGGAATTTTAGTATTTAAATGTCAAATTTCAACTTTAAATCCCCCCCCCCAATTAACTCCTTTCTTACCCCACTATTTACGATCCCCGAAAAATGACATCCTACAGAAATTTTCATTTTATCTCCATTTGTCAAAACAATGTGAAGTTAAACTTTCGTAAGCAACAGGTTTTTGAGGAAAACAAAACCTTGGTTGAACTTCAGAAAGAGTGGACACTAAATGAGCTTTTCTCTTCATAGAATAGTATAAGATATATCAATATATATACTTGTCAAACTCTATATATATAACCAACATTATTTCAATTATATTAGGAACAAAACCAAACACAAAGCAAAGATATCATATCAAATAAGCTAATAAGTAATAATTCAAAACATAAGCATCTATTGAAGCATTTGCATTCATCATCCATAATTCCCTACATTTATCATCCATAATTCCCTAATTCCACAATTTGGCATCCGCCCAAAATTATAAGATTGTCAATAATTGCTAGCTATACAAGGCATTTGCGATTATAAATACTACATCAACCAGATAAAGATTATCCTTCCACACAAACAAACAAAAAAAAGATTGTAATTTGTCTGATATTTAATATTAAGCTTTTAACACTGTCCCAATTTTTTTGAAGTTTTTTCGGACCCAAAACATGTCAAAGGGCATCCCAAGTGTTCCCAACCAAAAACACAATATAAGAGCTCGAACACGTACCGGACATTGGATATGTGAACCTGTCAGTATCCCAGACATGTCAAACACTAGTACGTGAGGTCGAGAGATGTATCTGTGCTTCTTAGCACAAGATTATCTTATTGCAAGGGCCTACAACAACTTCACTTTGGCAAGCAACGTTTCAGGCCTAATATTGTTTCTAAACATGCTATACACACACTTCGTAACAACCCCAAGAGCCAGCAAATGTCATAAAATTCATTGGTAAGTATGTTCCAACCTTATTTATAAACAATAATAGTATTTCTAATCAACATTTTGACAACTAAAACATGTTATCAAAACTAACATTGAGTTTATATTGCTTTAAGACAAAAAGAAATTGATAAATTTGCATGGTAAGAGAATCTCACTGAGTAGAATATCACAATTTTTACTGGAATAATTAACGCATGAAAATTAAGCAAACAAAAACTTAGACTTGTTGTAGGGGTGTGAGTCAACCCACCCACCTATACCAACCCGTAGACCCACCCTAGCCTGTGCGTTTTGTGAGAGTAAGTTGTATGGGTGGGAGAAGTGGGTTGGCCAAAATACAGCAGGTCAATTGGGTGCAGTTATATTTCTCCACCGGCACATCAACCTAACTCATCCTGCATAGAGACTATTTTAGTTATGATGCTTCTAATCGCATTCGTTCACAGCTTTAAAGATTACCAATAATCCATCTCTGTCCATTTCAATTCACTCGCAGAGAAAACCTGTGGCCCTCAATTTTTCTCGCACAAAAAACCCTACTAGCTATTAAATAGCCTGTTGCACTCAGAATACACTCCGAAGCTTGATAAGTGTGTTATTTGACTAATAGCTTAGTTAGAATTTAAATTTGAATTCGTTATTATTTGAAATCTACTTTTTAAAATTAGTTTTTGTTTGCATGTAGTATAAATTGATATATGTTGGAATTGGCATCTTCTCATGTAAGGTGTTACTTTGTTACAAGTCTATAAAAGAAGATACCTATTTGTTTTTATAAATATCAGCAAACAACTTTCAACCTACCAAACCACCCAAACCGATGAATTCAAGTGATGTAAAAATTCACCCAACCCACTAGTTTAGGAGATGAGTGGACCGGTGACGGGTCAACTCATGCACAACCCTATTTGTTGGTGTAACGTTAATAAAACCATATCAATCAACGTTAAAAAGCAACGAAAACAGAAAATTAACATGGAGAAGGATCTAGAATGAAAGAAATGAGAAAAAAAAAAGTTTGACAGAATTTTTGCCTCTATGAGAGTTTCTATTGTGTAACGGTGCCTGTAAAGGGTGGCATCGGTCAATCCAAGCCGAAGCCTGTGAATTTTTGTATCACTGATATTTTGCTGCATAACCAAATCTGTACCTTGGAAAACTGTTACGTATGAGCTGATAATTACCGATATTTAGAAACCTGATTCAAACCCGTTGTAAACTCCTTCACCTTCATCACAAAACTATTAGCCCTTGCAGGCATATTCTCCAAGCTCCTTTGCTTCTTTAGGAACCCCTTTGCACATCTCTAAGTCGCATTGAACCCTAGTCAAGAGCTCCCTTTCCTTTCTCGCTAACGCCCTTCACTCCTCAGTTACACTCATCAACAATTTCCCTCGCTCTTTCATCGGCCTAGAGGAAGACAACCATAAGAACTGAAACTGAATTTATCTTGTTTCCCTTTGACTCAAGGCCCTCGACTTCTTTACAGTGAAGATATCAGGTTATTGATCCACGAGACTATCTAATTCAAACCAGGACTTGGACCCACCAAAGCTCCAACTCGATACTACATAATTTCCCAACCCAGCCAGACAAGATAACCAACCCAACCAGCAACAAACTTGACCTGACACACTTACATTGATGTTCTTATTTATCATTGCAGGAAGAAGGCAAAGTATCGTGCACTCTTCATTAAAAATTAATTATTCATCTCATCATAAATCGGAATAGAACAAGGCTGCGGGCATTGGATTGCCATCGTCCCCATCTAGCAAAAATTGATTTCAACATATTGTCCACCACCCAACAGCACCTACGTCTAGCAGGGTTTCACCTTTCACTGCCCGTCTTTGACTTAGCAGTAACAGTGTATTTTTGCTTCTTCTCCGTGAATCAATCTCATAATTCTACCTTGATTTTGTCTCTACTCACGATATGACTCCAAATTTATCCTCACTAAGTAATTAATTGTATTTTTTTCTTCCCCCATCTAGGTTTTTACAACAAATAATTCACCTATGCATCTTCTTTTAATTGGTTCTATTCTTCATTCTTCATCCTTGGCCTAGTATAAACTTTTAATGGTCTCCATCTGTAACAACTGTACTAGTCTACTCGTTTTTCAAGTTATGATCTACTTTCTTTCTCTGGTAGTGTAGTTCTATATCGAGAGTCCGAGTAATGAATTATAACTTATATACATGAATTATTTATTGCTCTTCTGGGAAAATGGACATAATTTAGTATAATATGGGTCAGATTAATTCGATTCAATGATTACAAAAATCACAATACATCTTCACTTTTTTGAATAATAAGTGTACAAGATACTATTTAAAGTGTTTTAATGTTTAAACTAAAAGGTTCCACCACATGTTCTCTTGTTTTTGCTCTTTATAAAATATCTAAATCCATCTTCTTAATATCAAACAGGAAGATACTACTGATGACACGATTTGAACCCGTGACAAGTTTGAATCATATTTTGTATCAAAAGCAATGTTTTCCCAATTACGGATGTACTCGTGCTCTTATGTGATAAATATTGTATATTGTATGATATGTAGCATAATTTATTTATTTTAGTCTCATTCATAAACCAAACCAAGTCCTGTGTCTCAATCAACTAAAGTTGGCTACATGAATCATGTTTCGTCACTCTGCTTCGTCAAGTTCCATATATTTAATTCAATTCAATGAACTCATATCCTTTTTTACTATAACATCCAATACCAAGTTACATCTTCCTCCCATTAATTTACAGTAGTGTCATCACTTTTATTTATTATTGCATCTACTGATTTGTGTTATGCATCCAAATCATTTTAATATATTTTCTCTCAACTTATGTTCAATTGGCGCAACCCGTACCATTTCGTGAATGTTTTTAAGCTTCTTTCTTACATACAGATTATTTAATATCATTGTTTACATTTTATAAATCATTGTTTACATTTTATAATGAATCTTATGATTCCTAACCTGATTTGATTCACGATTCATAAAATCATAATTTTGATTCACAATACAATTCTCAATTTTATAACTATGCTGGGAAAAACAATAAACAATCCGTCATCTCATTCATCCTGCCTTTTGTAAAGTTTAGAGACTAACCTGACAAACAACTTTATTCTTTTGAATAAATGACCCGCTTTTTTCTTCCTCCGGATTGAGTCAATAGTCCCTTGGCATTTCTCACAAATCTCTAGCATACTTATGTTCAGGTCAAGGAACAGTGCCTATTACACCAAAAAGTCCCAAAAGAGTCTACTTTATTTGGGAAGAAATAGCAACGTCAACCACATGGAATATCCCTTCCAATTAAAAATTAAGTGAACCAACCTTTTTGATATGAATGTGACCAAGAAGGTTAGTATCAAATTCAGAACTTCCATGCACTGTTTGCTGTTCATTATACCTGTAAGGACACTGCCCACAAATTACTACCACATATATATCATCATGAAATTGTTCATTTAAATGCAAAATACAAAGAGTTCAAAAACAAGACTGAAGAAAAATATATTGAATATAACTTATATAAGCACATTCTAATAGGCCAACTGCTTTCCTACATGTAAACAGCGTTTTTCCTACATATATCTACACAGAGACAGACAAACTCGATTGACAATAAAGCCAAACGGAACTTCACCATTAGGCATGCACATAAAAAATAACTAAACCTTCGGAACTAAAAACTTCTCACTGCGGATGCTCTTTCAATTGGCATAAGGCCTAAAATTTACATTTCAACTTTAACCTCTTTAATGTTTTTAATTATAAACATAAACACATATAGAACATGAATACGTACAGGATAGATCTAGTCTTCTTTTCTGAACAGAGATTTATAAATAACCTAAACAATCAAGAAAGTCAAAAAACTGGCCATGCTGACAATTACTGAACATGACAAATCCAGTGAAAATAGTAAAACCAAATTGTAATGAACGAACGAGATAACCTACGTGAGGAATGGAGTTCAACCAAGATGCTAAATGATTGATTATACAATATCCAAAGAAATGTTTGCACAATTGAAAGGGTTGCAGTCAACACAAGGCTTGAGGTCTGGTAAAATCAAAATAGAGATTTAACATTGGGAAAAGGCATGATTCCATCATTCCATGGAATGTCCCACCAGAATCACGAATATTATAGGTCTTGGCTTAGTAATATCTTGATGTTATGATAATCTAGGTCAGTTTTGAACCATGCCAAATTAATTATAAATTTATTAGGCATAGAATGGGCTGACAGGTGGGCTTTTATTGCAGCATTTAGCTGTTTAGCTTTGGGTCATATTTAGGACGTCAAGTTGACCCAAAGGAAGATCAAAGTCTTAATCAAAGTCTTAGTCATGTTTAGCTACTTCTGTAGGTAGTTGGACCGAGGTAAAGGACAGTGGGCACTTGATGACTGGTAAATTCCAGAGCAGGAGGAGGAGAAAGTGGAGACAACCATAGCAAAGAGAGAGGGATGCAGAGGAGAGAAGCTCTAAGCCGGAGAGAATGGCAAATGAATAGTAATTTTACAAGAAGAAGCATGGCCTCCCCTTATATAAGAGACAAGGGGACTAGGGGTCGCTATCATAAGGGATAGGTGGAGCCATTTCTTTACAGAGACAATCTGATTGTCCCCATCCGGGCCTCTGTTGCTCAACAAAGTGGGTGGTCACATTCTAACCCTTTCCAGGCAATACGTCGGGGTTAGCTTGGAGGAAAACATCTGTACCCAAAACTTTCCTATAAATAAGGGATGTAATAGCGTGGTTTCAGACTGAAATAGAGATACTTTTGTGGTCAATTATTAACTGAAGTGCAATGAATCTCTTCTTAGGTGTGAGTGCTTAAGGCCCCTTCTGTGACTACCTCGGCTTCTTATCCTTATTTCTTGTATAATTTTCTCTGCAATTGCAGAGATTAAAGGAGCTGATTTTAAGCTCTTCCTACACCCGCCGTTCGAACCATCTAAACCATAGAACCCAAACCCTTTACCAAACCATTTCTTATTCTCTATAACCAAAAACTTCATCAGTATTTTCCTAAGCTTAGCAGCCTGTTTTGGTGCTAATAGCAAAGAGCCCACAGAAGATCTGGTATAAAAACCATTTACTAGTTTTTTTCCTGAAAATGGAGAATATCGTCCTCCACCAATTTCGTATCACAGCGTAAGCTTTCGCCACTCTGTACTCACAAAGTGGGAGATCCTAAGTACATAAACATGTGAATTATATCTTATCCCCGAAGTCTTCACCTAGGGGATAAGAGATTATATCTTATCCCTTAGGTGAAGGCCTAGTCATTTGAACTAGAGCCAAAAAAATGCAAAGCAAAACAAAACATATTGCAATATTCCTCATCTGCCAAACCACTATCATTACAACTAGTCCAACGAAATGGCTGATTCACAGAGTGGGAGATCCTAAGTACATAAACATGTGAATTATATCTTATCCCCCAAGTCTTCACCTAGGGGATAAGAGATTATATCTTATCCCTTAGGTGAGGGCCTAGTCATTTGAACTAGAGCCAAAAAAATGCAAAGCAAAACAAAACATATTGCAATATTCCTCATCTGCCAAAC
>JAOTRH010053524.1:0-19164 GCA_034768845.1 Heliamphora exappendiculata
TGATTAATTGTGTTCAGATGATGTACAGTATTTTGAGTCGTCAATGGTTAAGATTTCCTCCATGAGATCAACAATACTGATGAGTTGGGTACTGGCATTATTTGTCCGATGATTGATAATTAGCTGACGAAAATCACGTCTGATTTAGGTTGAGAAGTTTCCCCTCGTGTGCTTTGCTTATAGGTTTGATTATGCTAAACCAGTATAGTGGGTCTTCGTATCCGGCATATGAAAAGGTTAAGCGGTGCGGTTGCGAGGAAAATAGGATAATTAAATTGGGTTGTCAGTAACCAAATTTATTTATCGGGAATCCATATCTTAAACGTGGGGAGAATTCAGTGCATTTGATAATTGAAAACTCAATACATAATTTGAGTTAGGACTGGGAGTTCAGTCAATACCTTTATGAAATAAGTTCTGGTTCGTGCGAGAAAAGATCTAATTCGGGAACAGAATTAGGGATATTCGATTTTCTAGTTTGGTTAGCCCGAGTCCTATACTTTCTTGTGATCCCTCACGTAGCCCATTATATGCACGGATAATTTTCTTATCGATTTTGATTATTATTTAATTTAATTTGAATGCCGATTTTGCGGTCGGAGACGTTCAGAAATTAAATTGAATTGTTGGATGACAGTTTTGAAATTTGGCACACCTAGGGATTACTCCCTAGGTGGCCGACCTTAATGAAACGAGTGGGTTGAAATCCATTTTAATCATGATAATCACTTAATTAAAAAATTATTAATTATAATGAGCAAAATTTTGAATTTATTTTAATTTGATTCCCTTTACTATTTTAAAATTAATTTACCAGCAGCCTGGTAATCTGAGAATAGTATGCCTGGTTGAGAGGACGTCTACTATCTTTTATAAGACCAAACAAGTTAATTCTTTTTAATTTTACTATCTAGGCAACTGGCATGCCATGTAAAATTAAATAGCTGGCATAGTTTCGATCCAGCATATAATAGTAGTGACTCAGTTTGAGAGAATACTATTATATACAGCTAAGTGTTAACCATCACCTAATTCCAAATTAATCGCTCCGCAATGAATCATTCTGTTGGAGAAGTGATCAACACTAACAATTATTCATAATTCTCTAAAGGAGGTTTGTACTTTTGATACTGCAATTAATATGTTTATTTTTGAGGAAAACTTTACTACCGACACGTAGGGTTTAATTGAATCGCCTATAAACTGGTGATGGAGACTGCGGGATTTATTAGTGAATAAATTTGCTCTCCCACTTAGATTCTTAAAATATTTTTGAGGGTTATAAAAAACCGTTTAATTAAAATAAATTTCTTAATTTCGAAAGCCACACGATTTGAAAGAATCAAATATCTTTTCATATACACAATTCCAACGATTCTGATTTATCAAACCATCATTTCGTGTTTAAATGTGTAACAAATAAAATTTAATAAATGTACAGTTTTTTCTTTTACTTTTTCGCTAAGGTAGTGATTAAAAGTATTTATTTATTTTATTTTTTGATTCATATTTTTTAAAAAATAATAATTTATTTCAATTAAATATTTTTTATTTAATTAATTTAAAATTCAAAATTAATTTTCACGTTTTTTCAAAATATCTGATTTTAAAAAAATTATCTTTAACGTGATATTTTGTAAAAATAAAATATCTAAAAAAATTTATTTAATTAAAATTAATTAATTTAAAAAAAAGTTAATTTAAATTTTTATTACAAAATATTTTAATTAAAACAAAAATTTTAAATTAATTAAATTAATAGGATAAATAAAACCAATATATATCATCCACGCAGTTAATAAAAAATTTAATGCAAGATACAATCAAAAAATATTTCGATTTTATGATCAAATTAAAATTCTAAAGAGTTTTAATCTCCACTTCTAAAAGATAAGGTTCACTAATTCTTTTCTGAATCAGCTGCTTAGCGGTTCAGACGTCACACACACCAAATCGCTTAGAATTTGTGCCAAATAGTGTTGGATTTGCGCCAGTGTTTGTGTTGCACTGAAAAGCTTTTACCGAAATAGTGTTGGATTGGAAAACCAATTTCTGAAATAGCTTGGGAAAGTGCCTGCTGTTTGCTTCCTTTAAAAAAAAACAAAACAAAATAGAGTTCCAACCAAACAGCCCCTTGACTGTCGTGTTTGGGACTGCACCGAACTGTGTTGCTGGAAATCCGTCTGCCACTTTTGTGGAATTGCTTGCTTGGGAAAACAGCTTGGATTAATCACTGTATGCTGTTTAGAAAACAATGCCGCTTTTTGATTTTTACACACAAACCTTGCTGTTGGACGTTGTTTGCTTGGAAACACTACTGCGTTTAAACCAGTTTTGGTCTTGCACTGGCGCTGGCTGAGTTGGATTGCATCTATTTGCCTTGAAAATCGTGCGCTTGTTACACTGTTTGAAACCGACGGCTTGCTGTTGTTGCTTTCTTGGAAAAAAAGCGCAGCACTGTTGGAAAATCGGCGCTGTTGTGCAGCCACTGGGCAGCGTCTGGCTGCTGCGGTTTTGGTGCGGCGGCTGCTTGGGAAAATAGCTTTTTTGTTTTCTCTCTCTTTTTTTTTTAATCCAAAAAAAATCTTGAAAAAAAAATTATGAAGCAACCAAAAACTGCGACTAAAACCGCCAACCACCGCCGGTTGCTGCCGCCTTTGTTCTTTTATGCATGTTCTTATTTTTCTTTCTAGAAAAAGAATTTGAAGAACATAAAATATTTTACATCGAAACCTATATTTCGTAGGCTCACATTCGTTCTAAAAATAATTAATTTATCATGATCAACTCTCGTGAATAAAAAATAAATCAAATCATTATCCACACATTCAATCAAATATAAAAATAATTGATGATCATAAAACCGTGATTAGAACGCATGCAAAATAAACTTAGTAACAGTTCTAAAACTATCAAGTCCCCGATAACCGTAAACAAAAAAACAAAACGGCTCTGATATCAATTTATTGGAGGCAATATTGCTAAAATCATTATTTTTACAAACGATTTTTGGTAAAAATTAATTGGACGGATAAATGCCGAAATGGGCTCCAAATAAATCTTTTGATGAAGACGACCAAAATAAAACACGTACAACCAAAGTTAATTTAGAAGAATAACTTTTGTCGATCTATTCTTCAACTACAATTTGATTCTGAGTAGAAGCTCTTGCCAGATTTTCTATCGCATTCCCTTATGTGATGCTCGAATGTAGTGTGGGCTACGGGCTATCAAGAACTCGTACCGACAGAACCCAAATATCTTTCATCTTGAAAGACAAAAAATATGATATATAATATATGATCTATCAATCTCAAACTAGTTCAGCTACCCACACATATATATGGCTACAGTAGAGACTTGTGGAGTAATTATGAGTAAGACTTTCAGTAGAAAACAGATACTGCCACTAGTTTCTGCAATTATGGAAAGACGCAGCGGTTTCTATAATTTTTATAAAATACTGAATTACAGTTCACACCACTAAAGAACTATAATTGCACTCTAACCCATAATATCAAAACTTTCTTGTATTGAGCTCCTGTTATTAATTACTTTCTATTTCTCTCCATGTTAAGATTTTCTATACCTAACAATTAAATTTAATTACTGATAATTTAATTTAATCGGTATCTTCATATTCCTTAAGCCATTTCGTTTAATTTATTTGACCGCCGGATAATTAAATCTACTTGTAGGATTTGGCCCGGTCAAAACTTATATGCATCCTTATCATCAATCTTGATCATTCGGGACGTAGATTCTGTCAATAATTAATATTTTTCATATAAATAATACTGCTATCCAACTCACTGAAAATATAGACTCATATAAGATCGCACCCTCTAATGAATTAAAATAACAAATATTAAATATACACAAATCAATAATTATTTCAGGATTAAAAGGATAAGTACTATTCATAATAACCTTGGGGTATGAATTAATTTATATAGTTAGTATAAAATCAATTACCCAAAATGTCCCGTTCAATACACACAAAGTGTACCGGTACAGAGAGTCAGAATAATAGATGACGCTATTATCTGTTCCCTATAACCAAGACAAGCCTACTAAAATTATGTGCCACAATCGTACCAATGGTATGCCCATTTTCATCTAAACTGTGAACATATAACTTATATTCTGTAAGAATCTAAAATCTATTTTTCTGTGTGTAAATCGTACTCTACACACCAGATTAAATACTATACAGAATATCGGACATCCATGCATAACATTGAAAAAATAATACACATACATTACTCATAAAGATTCTCATAAAATAGAAATTTAATTTTTAAAAAATAAAATCAGATACTAAAAAAATAATTTTCAGTATACCAACCCTAGTATACTACTATTTTAATGCATAAAACCTGTAAAAATTTACCAAAAAAATTGTTATAAAATCGTGAAAAAAACCACTACAATCTGTGGCCCAAACCACCCGAAATCACCGCTAGTGCCACCGGTTATGCCGTCGCCAGCTTTTCGTATTCTTAGACATTCAAACCTATTTTTAAATATTCTAAATAATATTTAAAAATAAATAAAAAATTTTACATCGAAAATTGATTTCTCGAAAGAACACATTCGAACTAAAAAACCTTAAACTTTCACAATCAACCCTCGTGATTAAAAATTAAATTAGAAGCATCATTCAACCATTCAATCAAACATGAATAAAATAATTATCATAAAATCAAGATTACAACGCCTGCAAAATAATGTTAACATTGTTTTAAATCTACCAAACCACTTTATTAACTGTAAACATAATCAAAACGGCTTAGATACCAATTGTTGGAGGCAAACTGCCAATACCATTGATTTGTAAACGATTTTTCGAATAAGAAAAATTAGACGGGTAATCGCCAAAATAGGCTCTAGATAAAAACATTTTGATGTTGAACGATCAAAAATAAACCCGTGCCACCACAGTTAATTTAGATGAATGCCTATCGGTCGTTTCTTCCACTATGTACTTTAATTTTTTGAGTTGAAGCTCCAAGTAGACCTTCTATTGTATTTTTGATGTGATTCCCGACTATAGTGTGGGCTACGATCGTTCGAGAACTTGTACCAGTAGAACCTAATCAACTTTAATCTTGAAAGACAACTATTAAAAATGGTTCAGCCTACCTACATATTTATAGGACTACAACAGGGATCTGTGGAATAATTATGACATAGACTTCTAGTTTAACCCAGATACCCTTCCAGCGATTTTCAGCGATTTTTATAATTATGAAAACCTTGTAGCGATTTCTGTAATTTTTATAAAATACTAAATTATAGTTCATACCACTAAAGAACTGTAACTACACTTCTATCCATAATCTCAAGACCAATTGCATTGAGCTCTTGCTATTAAATTCTGAACTCATCTCCCTACGTTAAGATTTTCAATACCCGTCAATTAAATTTAATTACTGATAATTTAATTTAATTGGCATCTTTAAAATTATTTAAACCTTTTCACTTAACTTATCTCACTTCTGGATAATTAAATTTACCTGCAAGGTTTGACTCGGACAAAACTTATAAGTTTTCTTAAGGAGATATCATTAATTTCGAACAATCGAGACGTGGATTCCATCAATAATTAATATTCACCATATAATTAATACTGCTATTCAATTTATCGGGACTATTGACCCATATAAGATTATACCCTATAATGAATCAAAATAACGAATATTAAATATACGCAAATAATAATTATTTTGAGATTAAGAGTATAAGCACTCATAATAACCATAGGGTGTAAATTAATTTATATAGTTAGTATAAAATTAATTACCCCAATATTGTCCCAATTAATACACACAAAGTGTACTAACACAGAGAGTTGGAATAATTGACGACGCTATTATCTATTCCCCGTAACCAAGACATGCCTATTAAAACTCTGTGCTACAGTCGTACCGATAGTTTGCCCAATTTCATCTAAACCATGAACAAATACTTATATTCTACAAGAACCTATAATTTGATTTTCTGTGTGCAAGCTGTACTCTAAAGACCAAATTAAATACTATACAGAATAAAGGGCATCTATACATAACACTAAAGAAATGATATTACATACATTGCTCATTAATATTCTCATAAAATAAAAAAGTTAATTTTATAAAAATAAAATTAAATACTAAAACCAACAAAATTTGTGATTTTTAGTATACAACATTGACATATCCTGTTTATTTGAGTCTATTTTAAGCCTTGTGCCATGTTTATACACTGTTTGGACTCCTTAAAACCGTGGCCATGACTTTTATTTGTCATGGCCATGAGATTTTTCATTATGTTCTTCGTGGTAACCCTATGTTTGTTACTGCCGCATGTTTTGTGACTTAAGTTGTCACGGCCGCAACATTAGTTGCTATGGCTGTGAGTTTTCTATATATCTAGTAGCTTAAAACAATGTTTAAGTCTTTTCTGTCTGTTTTATACTGCTGGTTCATAGCATATTAGGGAAAAAAAAATTGTTGCATGACTCTTAGATCTTTACTTATTCATTTTGTCGCTTATTCATATGTTTTTCACATTATTTTGCTCAAACGATACATGTGGCATATTTAGAAATAACAACCAAGTTGCATGGCCTAGGAATAATAGTTATGATTTTGTTTCGTTACTTGCTTTTATTTGAACTCTCTTTAACCTCCCATTCTGTATATGTTATCTTTAAAAAGTTTACAACAAGAATCAATATTGACAAAGTAAAGGCCAACCTCATGGTTGGGCGAAAATAGTGTCTAACAACTTCTTTTTTCGTACCTTAACCCCCAAACCCTCTTTTTCTCTAGTTACGTTTTGAAAAAACCTGTAGCCTTCTTTTTATTTTTCATGATTTTTTTTCAAAAACTAAGTGGCCACTTTATTTTTCGAAAAACGATGCTCAGATATTTTGGATTTTCTTGTTTTGAAAAGAAAAAAATATTTTTCTAAAAACAATAGATATCCAATGCATCCCACTGGACCAAAATGCCCACAGCTTTTTCGCGACTCCGTTGGGGATTGATTTTCAAAAAACATAATAAGAGAGCTTAACATGAAATGTTAATGGTTCTTGTTGTAAACTTTTTATTGGTATTCGCATTTGTATTTTGCATATTTGTGTGGTTATTTCTCAAATTCCCGCTCTGCTACCCGATACTTTGGTCAGTTTACTATCTCGGGGCTATGTTAGGGAAGCCAACAAGCTTTCTAGCCACATGCTTCCATAGATGTGATAAAAAAAAGTTATTGCGTACCATTTGGCCATCCCTTGCACTATTCCTGACATCAGGAGGTATATTCTTGACTATATTCAGAAGGTACACTAAGTGCAAACCTACAAGCCTTCTCATGTACATATAGTTTCTGAGAACCCTTTCTTTTAGGATCAATATATCTTTTAGGGTTATGTGATTTTCTTTTATGGATGCTTTTGTTTGTATAATTAGCCTCCCGATTAGGATTACTTTTTGTCTTCTCGATCCATTATAGAGAGTGAGTTATTTTAAGTTTAAGCCTGGTTAATCAGCCCTCCGGTTTACACGAGTCCTTTCAATTTGGAGACCTTGGATAATAGCTATGTGCAGAGAAGAACCTATACGCACTTGGGTCCGATCTCTGAGAGAAAGGCTTAAAAGGGTAGAATAGTCAGATTCTGCATTCCCGATGGCAGACCCATAATTGATCATGGCTGATATGATGAGTGCGATTATGGACCTACAGCGAACATTAGACGGGATTAGTATAGTAATGAACAACCAGGCTAGGATTCTAACTCAATGTTAGACATAAATCTAACTCTTACAAGCCCAACAAATCTAAAACCAAGCTCAATATAAGCAACTTCAAGCTCAATTCAATGATTTGTTGAGTTCATCTATCGAGAACGAAACTCAATCCAACGAAGGGACAACGAAGGTCATAAAGATGCTAAAAAATCCTTCGATCACCTTTGAACAATTGCTTGATGTGGGAGTTAATGCTGAAAGTTTCATCCAATTATGGTCAATGAAAAGTGCAAGATAAAGTCGAAGGGTAAAGAAACCATGCACTAATGACCCTAATGAGTCAATAATAACTTCACTGACATTTTCAATGATCGGGTTTTTGAAGTAAACATCCTAAACTCAAAATCTATATAATCCAGTCAGCAAAGAACTTCGAGAAGAATGGGATGGTTGGCCAGAAATACAAGGTCTACAGTATTGGAGGCAAGACTGCCAAAATCTTTATTTTTGCAAACGATTATCTGAAAAAATTAATTGGACAGACAAACGCAAAAACGGGCTCCAGATTATACTTTTGATGACAAATGATCAAAATAAAACCTGTGCATCCAAAGTTAATTTAGAAGAATACATTTTTTTATCAATCGAATCTTCAACTATGATTTGAATTCAAGTTGAAACTCCTGTCAGATCTTCTACTGTATTGCTTTATGCAATTTTTGGATATAGTTTGAGCTATAATCCTGTGAGAACTCGTACCGGCAGAACCTGGTCAACTTTAGTCTTAGAAGACAAGTTATGAAACTAGTTCAGCCTACCTGCATAATTTTAGGGCTATAATAGTGACCTGGAGAGTAATTATGAGTAAGACTTCCAGTAGAACACAGACACATATATGTAGTTTCCATAATTAAGCAAATCTCATAGCGGTATCTGTAATTATGGAAAATCAGCAACGGTTTCTGTAATTTTTATAAAACACTGAATTACAATTCACACCACTAAAGAACTATAATTGCACTATAACCCATAATCTCAAGACCATATAGCATTGAGCTCTTGTTATTAAATGCTTACCATTTCTCCCCACGTTAAGATTTTTGATACCCGCTAATTAAATTTAATTACTGACAATATAATTTAATGGCATCTTAATATTCCTTAACCCATTCTGCTTAACTTATTTGACTACCGAATAATTAAATCCACCTGCAGGGTTTAGTTCGGTCAAAACTTATAAGCTTCCTTAACGAGGTATCGCCAATTCCGATCTTTCAGGACGTAGATTCAGTTAATAATTAATATTCGCTATATAAATAATACTACTATCTTACTCACCGGGAATATAGACCCATATAAAATTGCACCCTCTAATGAATCAAAATAACGAATATTAAATATACACAAATTAATAATTATTTCAGGGATAAGCACTATTCATAATAACCTTGGGGTGTGAATTAATTTATATAGTCAGTATAAAATTAATTATCCCAAATATTCCGCTCAATACATACAAAGTGTATTAGCACAGAAAGTAGAAATAATAGACGACGCTATTATCTGTTCCTCATAACCAAGACAAATCTACTAAAACTATGTTCCACAGTCGTACCGATGGTATGTTCATTTTTATCTAAATTATAAACATAAAACTTACATTATGTAAAAACTTAAAATCTGATCTTTTGTGTGCAAGCCGTACTCTGCATACTAGATTAAGTACTATGCATAATAGCGAATATCCATGTATAATATTAAAGAATGATATACATACATTGCTCATAAAGATTCTTATAAAATAAAAAAATTAATTTTATTAAAATAAAATAAAATACTAAAAATATGATTTTTAGTATACCAACCCAAACACACAGATCTTTCTCGATCTCCAATACTTGTTCATCAGGGAACTCAAATTCGGGTTCTTATTCTCCTTTAATGGGATGGTTGGCCAGAAATTTGGTAACAGCTCTCTCTTTTACTAACTTCCTTGCAACATACTATAAGTCTAATCCAGCTAACATTAGCAAACAACGAGCCAACTTTCCTATTAATGCTGGCTTTTTAAAAAGGTATTTGAGCGGATCCATTATTGAGATCAAAACAACTTGGTACGTTAGCATATAATGGCGTAGCTTCCTGGATGCCTAAATTAGCACCTTGCAAGTCTTTTCAAATGCGTATACCGATATTCACAATTAGTCATCTTCTTACTTAAGTAGTAAACAACTCTTTCTACCTTAACTTCGTCTTCTTGTGCAAGTATACACCATATTGCTGAGTCAGTCACTAATAGATACAATATCAAAGGATTACCGGGTTCCAATGGCAACAGAACTTGAGGGTTTTACAGGTACTACCATATGGCATTGAAAGCACCTTAACACTACTGATCCCACTGAAACTTGCTCCCCTTCTTTAAGAATCAAAATAGAGGTTCACAAGTAATGGTCCACTTGGCAATAAATCGACTGATGAATTGAATGTTTCGCAGAAAACTCCTTACATCCTTCTCTGTCTTTTGGGGAGGCATTTCAAGGATGGCCTTGATCTTTGATGGGTCCACTTCTATGCTTCGCTGCGTGATCATAAATCCAAGCATATTTCCTGTCGTAACTCCACAAGCATACTTTTGTGGGTTCAAGCACATCCTATACCTTCTTATTCGTTCAAAAAAATTTCTCAATGTAATGACGTTCCCCTCTCTAGTCTTAGACTTTACGATCATGTCGTCTATGTATGCTTCCACCTCCTTGGGTATCATATCGTGCAGTAACGTAGTTGTAGCCCTTTGGTAGGTTGCTCCTGCGTTCTTTAATCTGAGCACCATGACCCCATAACAATAGGTACCATAAGGTGTCGTGAATGTGGTTTTTCTCAGTCTTTCGGCACAATTAAAATCCAGTTATATCCTGAGAATCCGTCCGTAAAGGACAAAAGAGCATCACTGGTGGTGTTGTCTACCAGCACATCAATGTGAGGGAGAGGGAAGTCGTTCTTAGGACTAACCTTATTAAGATCTCTGAAGTCGACACACACTCGGATCCTTTCGTCTTTCTTTAGCATCGAGACGATGTAGGCAACGCACTTCGGGTACTCTGTGACCATGAGAAATTTGGCGTCTATTTGCTTGGTGACTTCCTCTTTAATCTTAAGAGCCCAATCTGGCCAAATCCATCTTAGCTTCAACTTGACAGATTTGGCATCAGGGGAGAAGGGGATCTGGTGTTATACAATGTCATGATTTATGCCGAACATATTGTGGCATCCTGACCCATTTTCTTTTTTGGTATTTTTTGATGCACGTTTAGTGTTTTCATTTTAGAAATTTCATATGCGTTTTTATGCATGTTCGGGTTTAGATATGCATGCAGCGTTGGTTCCCGGGGTCGTTAGGCATTGTGGTGCGAGTTTCAAAAAATAAAAAATAAAATATTTTTGTGGCCTATAAATATCTGGCATTAGATATTTTCAAAAGATATTTTTGAAACTTCTAAGTTAAGTTTTTTTATTTTTTCTCTGCCTTCTCTCTAATTTCTCGGGGGCCCAGGGATCGATTTTCAACGATCCAACAGTTGATCCTTGTTATTGGCACGGTGGTTACGCGTTCATCATGACAGAATTTAATTTCGGTGAATTTTGATTTTGCACGTGGATTGAGGCGTCGAGTTTTTAACTCAACGAGGTAGGATTCTAGACTCTGTTATAAGGGTGTTACGTGTAATTGTGGATGTTTTTACCATTTCAAAATGCATGAAAATGATTTTATGTTTCAAATGTTTGTTTTGGGGTATAAAACCATTTGTCGTCAATTTTTCGTTGGATGAAATTGTGTTTCGGTTGTTTCTTTTGAGATTTTGGTGTTAGGCTTAGGCGTGCGTATGTCCGAGGGTGTTAATTGGGAGTTTGGAGGCTTTATTTTGGACTCTGGAGGGTTGAAATAGTAGCTCAGATCGTGTTCCGTCAAAGGTCAGTTAACTGGACCTGGGAAGCCAGTCCATTGGATCTTGGTTCTGGGGGTTCAGTCGACTAGACATGGGAGGTTAGTCGACTGAGTTGCTTCTATTTTGGGTTTTTGAGTTTCTAGTGTGTTTTCAGTCGATTGGGAATGGGAGGTCAGTCGACTGTGTTGGGCATTGGGTGTTTTTGGTGGTTTTGGTTGATCGTGTGGTGGCCTCTCAGTCGATTGGGTTATGGGGCTCGATCGACTGCTCTCCTCTAGTGGTTTTTCAATTGATTGGATTATGAGATTCGATCAATTGAAGTCACAGAGAGGGTGTTGGTCATGTCATGCGGCGTGTTGAGGCACGGTTGTGTGCGTGGTGGTTTGTGCATCATTAGGTGCGGGGCGTGTGAGTCAGTTGTTTGTTTTGAAGATGGAGTTTTGGTGAGAACCATTTTGTGGGAGGTTCAGGTGTTGGCTTCTGGGTTAGGTTTTGATTTTCTGCATTGTTGGTTGCCCCGATGAGTGGAAGGGTCGTTCAGGTGAGCGGATGGCAGGTGCGTGGCATGTGATGTCTCGAATTATGTGGCATCGTATGTGGAACATTGTGGTTATACGTGCTTCTGTGCTTATAAAACTATGATTAGTTTTATTCTTGCATATAGTGAACGAATAAGTGGCCTTATATGGTTTGATGCATTTATTTAAAGCTTTGGTTTTATGTAGGCATGTATTGATATACGGTTTTATCCTGTGGTATACGATTTTATCCCGCGGTATAGGAATGTGTAAGGATGTATGTTTGAATATAGATCTTTATCTATGTGATAGAATTGTTGTTGAGGCTTGTGAGAGCCAGTAATATGTATCTGTGTTACATGTGGGGCTCGTGGGAGTCGTGGCTCATAGGAGTTTTTCTTTGCGTGTGAAACATTATACAATATATATATAGGTATATATATATATATATATCAAATTATTTTCTAGGCTCTGATGAGTCGTGATATAAAATTATTTTCAAAATTGTTTTCTTTGAGACTCTTAGGAGTTTTCGTATAAAATTGTTTTTCAATTGTTTTCTTTTAGAGTTCGTATGAGTTCAGATATGAAACCATTTTTATGGCTCGTGTGAGTCGAAAATTGCACCTCATTTTTTAAGCATATTTTGTTTATAATGCGTGCATGCCTAGTTTCTGCTGAAGCTCACGGTATGAGATTTGAAATATTTTTTAGGTACTAGTCTCGCAGGTTGACTCGGGGTGGCTAGAGAGGCGGAAGCATTGTAGTCTTTTCTTTTTGTTCTTTTGATCATGTATGTTATAGCATGTTTATCAGTGTTGAGACCGTATAATGTAAGCCTTTTGGCAGAAATATGAAATGCATGTATGCTTTAATTTGTGAGTAAATATCGTGTTGGGTGTTTATATGGTTGTTTTTGGGCGTTTCGCGTGACTCAAAGTTTAGGGTGTGACAAAATGGTATCAGAACTTTGGGTTTGAATACCTAAGAGCCGTAGGAAGAGGGTGCATCACCGTGTGAGGTGGAATGCGTGTATTTGATTGCATGTGTTTAGATGCTTTGATAACTTGAACGTGTTAGCATGTTAAGCATGATAATGTAATGTATATGTGAGTATGGGGTTGAAACTTAGGATTGATTAGTCTTGCCTTTGGGTGTTTGGCTTAACAAACACGGGAGCCAAGTTAGAAACGCATTTAGCTGACGTAATTTCTAGCAAAAAATATGAGTAGGTTATCCAAATAGATGTATCACTCTTGTCGGTTCTCCTCAGCATGTGGGGTTTGTTAACTTATGTGATTACGTGTTAGCATGCTTATATGGTTCGTGTTTATATGTTGCATCTTATATTTTGCGTTGCTTTTATATAGATGTAATGTCTGCGCGGAGAGGGCGAGGCTGTGGTCGAGGCCATGGTTTTGGCCAAGGGGATGTGCCTATCCTTGATGTTGGAGGTACAAATGCTCCCCGGGGACCAATGGACGCGACTGAGTTGTTACGTGTGCTGGTGGGTTCTATCCAGCAGCTGGTTGAGACTGCTAGAAGTGAGACCATTAGAGGGAGAGAGGGAATGTCTGAATTGAGGGCAACAGTGGCGATGCGGGAGTTTAGGCGTATGGATCCACCTACCTTTGCAGGAGATCCTGATCCTATTGTGGTGATAGAGTGGTTGGAGTTGATGACCCGGATCCTTAACACGCTAAAAATAGTTGAGGATGAGTTACAGGTTTCTTTTGCAACGTTTCAGTTGACGGGTGATGCTCATAAGTGGTGAAAGTATGCCCAGAACACTGTAGAGGTCACATAGGCAGCATTCACTGGAGTGTTTCTGGATAAATATTTTCCTGCTTCATCTAGGGACTTGTATAGAGAGGAGTTTTATACTCTCACCCAGGGAGCGATGGGTGTTATGCAGTATGAGGCCAGGTTTACTAGTCTGTCTCGTTTTGCACTGGAGTTGGTGGCGACCGACAAGCTGAGGTCAAGGCAATTTGAGCAGGGTTTGAGTCCCGCGATCAAAGAGAGGGAGTGGCAGACATGGGGCTGCGTGTGTCTACAGAGCTGGTGGAGGCAGCAGCGAGGATTGAGAATACCTTGGCAAAGATTCGAGTTTCCAGAGAGGCCAGGACATCACAGGGTGGGACAAAGGCACAGACAGGTGGGCATTCTGGCAAGAGGCAGAAGTCCTCTGGCCTTAGTTCTCATCCATCCAGATTACCATAGCAGTTATCTGCACCAGCACCATCAGTGGCTTCATCGGGGAGGCCAGAGTAGAGGGAGGTTAGTTATTATCGGTGTGGATAGCCAGGGCATCGTGTGCTAGATTGCCCACAACCGAGACAGGATCGGGATCCATAGTTGAGGCAGTCCCAGAGTCCTATACCGGATCAATCATAAGGGAGAGGGCCGCCGATTGGTTTTGGATGTGGCCAAAATGGACATATTCGCAAGAATTGACCCTAGAGAGAAAGTGCGCTGAGCATGGTAGGCACACCAAAGGGTTCATTTGTGCAAGATCGACAGCAGCCTCTCGCAGTTCAGACTCTCTAGATTGTAGGTGGGGGTACTTCAGTTCAGTCGGTGCGACAACCGATAGTGTCGGGTTATAGTGAACAGACCAGGATGACATAGGGCCGAGCATATGCACTTACAACTCCCAGTTCTTCTAAGGCATCGGTTGTGCCTGATGATCTTCTCTGAGCAGAGGTACTTTTTGAGTAAGCATTTGAGCTAATTTCTTCATTTCATCTGTTGAGGATTCGTGATGAACTTCGTTGGTGGTGTGCTGTGTTGAGACAATAGTTGGTGAAGATGTGAGGTTAGGGTGAGTTGTAGATCCTATCTTTTTGAGATAGCTAGCCGTTGTTTAGGATGCCTGACCTTGTTTAACTATATCCTAGGAATAGTTGGCTGACCATCTCTTATGCTTGTGTCGATTGCGATCAACGTGGTTGTTTTCTTTTGACCTTGTGCTGAATTTCAGGGATGAAATTCCTTTAAGGGGTAGAGTCGTGAGACCCTGACTTATTTTTTTTTTGACATTTTTGGATGCGTGTTTAGTGTTTTCGTTTTAGCATATTCATATGCGTTTTTATGCATGCTCGAATTTAGATATGCATGCGAGATTGGATCCCGGGGCTGTTAGGCGCTGTGATGCGGGTTTCAAAAAAATAAAAAAAAATATTTTTATGGCCTATAAATATCTGGCGTTAGATACTTTCAAAGGATATTTTCAAAACTTCTCAGCTAAGTTTCCTTGTTTTCTCTCTGCCTTCGCTCTAACTTCTCAGGGGCCTGGGTCTCGAATTTTAATGATCCAACAACTGATCCTTGTTATTGGCATGGTGGGCTATGCGTTCATCCGAACTGAATTTATTCTGGTGAAGTTCAGTTTTACACGTGGATCGAGGAGTCAAATTTTTAACTCAATGAGGTAGGATCCTAGACTCACATGTCTTATAAGGGTGCTACATGTAATCATGGGTGTTTTTATCATTTCAAAATACATGAAAATCGTTTTATGTTTCAAATGTTGTTTTTGGGTATAAAACCATTTTTTGTCGATTTTGGTCGGATGAAATCGTGTTTCGGTTGTTTCTTTAGAGGTTTTGGCGTTAGTCTTGGGCGTGCGTATGTTCGAGGGTGTTGAATGGGAGTTTGGAGGCTTCATTTTGGACTCGGGAGGGCTAAAACGGTATCTCGGAGTCTAGTTCCATCAGGGGTCAGTCGATTGGACCTGGGAGATCAGTCGAGTGGATCTTGGCTCTGGGGTTTTAGTCGACAAGACTTGGGAGGTTAGTCGACTGAGTTGCTTCTATTTTGGGTTTTTGAGTTTCCAGTGTGTTTTCAGTCGACTGGGCATAGGAGGTTAGTCGACTGGAGTCCTGTGTTGGGCGTTAGGTGTTTTTCGTGGTTTTGGTTGATCGTGTGGTGGCCTCTTACTCGACTGGGGTTTTGTGTTGGGCGTTGGGCGTTGGGTGTTGGTCATGTCATGCGGCGTGTTGAGGCGCGGTTGTGTGCGTGGTGGTTTGTGCATCGTTAGGTGCGGGGCGTGTGAGTCCATTGTTCGTTTTGAAGATGGAGTTTTGGTGAGAACCATTTTGTGGGAAGTTCAGGTGTTGGCTTCTGGGTTAGGTTTTGGTTTTCTGCATTGTTGGTTGCCCCGATGAGTGGAAGGGTCGTTCAGGTGAGCGGATGACAGGTGTGTGACATGTGATGTCTCGGATTATGTGGCGTCGTATGTGGAACATCGTGGTTATACGTGCTTCTGTGCTTATAAAACTATGGTTTGTTTTATTCCTGCATATTGTGAACGGATAAGTGGCCTTATGTGGTTTGATGCACTTATTTAAAGCTTTGGTTTTATGTAGGCATGTATTTATATACGATTTTATCCCGTGTTATATGATTTTATCCAGTGATATGCTGTTTTATCCCGCGGTATAGGCATGTGTAAGGATGTATGTTTGAATATAGATCTTTATCTATGTGATAGAATTGTTATCGAGGCTTGTGAGAGCCGGTAATATGTATATGTGTTACATGTGGGGCTCGTGAGAGTCATGGCTTGAACGAGTCTATCTTTGCTGGTGAAGTATTGTACTATATATATATATATATATATATATATATGTGTGTGTGTGTGTGTGTGTGTGTGTGTGTGTATCAAACTATTTTCTAGGCTCTGATGAGTCATAATACAAAACTATTTTCTTTGAGACTTTTGGGAGTTCTGGTATAAAATCATTTTCAACTGTTTTCTTCTGAAGCACGTATGAGTCAAAAATTGCACTTCGTTTTTCGAGCATATTTTGTTTATAATGCGTGCTTGTCTAGTTTCTACTGAGTTTTTGGTCACGATGTGAGATGTGAAATGTTTTTCTAGTACCGGTCTCGCAGGTTGACTCGGGGTGGCTGGAGAGGCGAAAGCGTTGTAGTCTTTCCTTTTTATTCTTTTGATCATGTATGTTATAGCATGTTTATCGGTGTTGGGACCGTGTAATGTAAGCGTTTTTAGCGGATATATGAAATGCATGTATGCTTTAATTTGTAAGTAAACATCGGGTTGGGTGTTTATATGGTTGTTTTCGGGGGTTTCACGTGATCCAAAATTTAGGGCGTGACACATATCGTCATAGGATCATGCAAAAATATCTTTAAATTCTTTTAATAAAGTGATTAACTGTTCAGGTTCCTTCGAAGAGAGTGCAGAACCAACTTGGACTAATTGTGGATCTTTTTCATTATTAAGGTTTATTAAAACAGTTTCTTCCATTATAGGTTTAGCTTGCATTTTTTCTTCCTTTTCGATTAAAAGTTTTAATTCTTGGGGGATATTCTCCCCGAATTCTTCAAAAATTTCAGAATCAACGCAAAATATTTATGACATAGCAAAATAAACAAAGTCCAATTTCAAGTTCCCAAAACGAATTGGGTAATTTCAAATAACTCAACATTGACCTTATCATCTCCATAAGAATTCTATTCCTTATTTCTGCTACACCATTCTGCTATGGAGTGCCCGGTGTAGTCAATTGAAATATAATCTCCTCTAACGACAAGTAGTCCCTAAACTCTCCAAAGAGGTATTTCCCACTATGGTCGGATCGCAGTGATTTAATACTTTTACCCAGACGCTTCTCCGCCTTTGCCTTGAATTCT
The DNA here is from genome assembly GCA_034768845.1 of Heliamphora exappendiculata. Classification (NCBI taxonomy): domain Eukaryota; kingdom Viridiplantae; phylum Streptophyta; class Magnoliopsida; order Ericales; family Sarraceniaceae; genus Heliamphora; species Heliamphora exappendiculata. Next base: position 17,860 of record JAOTRH010053524.1, read on the forward strand.
TTAAATTTTTCAAAATATTCAAACTTACAGTGCATTAGGTAAATATATCAATATCTTGAGTAGTCATCAATAAAACTGAGAAAGTACTCAATACCACTTCTAGCTCGGATATTCATGGGACCATACACATCACAGTGAACCAACTCCCACGGTTCTTTATCTCTATAGGCTTTGGCTGCAAAAGATCTCCTGGTCATCTTGCCCTCTAAATAGGATTCACAGACTAGAAGTGCTTCTACTTCTAATGAACTCAATGGTTCATCTTCTACCAATCTATTAATTCTTTTTAGATTAATATGACCCAAGCGTAAGTGCCAAAGAAACGTTTGATTCATTAAAAAAGGATTCTTTATCTTATATGGTATATTAGATGTATTATTCAATACAGTCAGTTACAGTGTAGGAGAGATAAGAGATATAACATACAGATTTTCTACCAATATATCAGAACAAATAAAACATTTATTTTTCTTAATAACCACATAGTCATTAAAATGAATAGAATATTTGTTCTTTATTAGACTGGAAACCGAAATCAAATTTCTTATAATAGAAGGTACATAAAGACAATCTTTCAAAATTAAATTCCTATCTCTACTAAGGTTGAGAGTGATATCTCCTACTGTAACTACTGTCACCTTTGTATTATTACCCATATGTAAGTAAATTTTCCCATCACTGAGCTACCAGATTTTTTAGAACCCCTGCAAGAAATTACAGACAAAATTAGTGGCTCCCGTATCTACATACTAGGTACCGATAGATAACACCGCTAAACATGATTCAACCACTAGTGAACAGAAATTACCTGATCTATTCTGCTTATTGAGAAAAATTAGACATTGATTTTTCCAATGCCCAAGCTGGTTACAGTGATAGCACTTGCCTCTCGGCTTCTTCATACTAGTTTTTGGTGTTAGGAATGTTTACTGAAAAGCTTTGCTTTTTTACTTTTTTTATTCTTGATCTTGGGCATATTAATGAGAAACAATTGAGATATTTTTGCATTCGTTGTTTTATATTTATATTTGTGATCAATGAATGCATAGTCTGTATATTCTGTCCAGTATTTGACTCGGGGCAAGCTGCACGGAAGATCGGGTCATAGGTTCTGACAGATTATACAGGTAGGCTCATAATCGCAATGGACCCAAACATTCTATTGGTACGATTGTAGCACATCGTTATAGTAGCTAGTCTTGGCTAGGTCGAACAGGTCGAATTTAGGTTTTGGAAATTCGATGTTCGAGCTCGATGTGTTAGTACACTTGGAGTGTATTGAGCGGGATCAATGGGATGATCAAT
>JAOTRH010053535.1:2699-19164 GCA_034768845.1 Heliamphora exappendiculata
TCTAGTTTTAAATCATCTTTTTTACTTTAAATTACTTTAAGTCGAAAAGTCAAAAAGTTCGTTTGATTGAAAAATGAATGACTTTTAAACCATCAAAAAGCCAAATAAATCGAATAGGAAATTCCAAGTCTGCCTTTGTAAAAAAAAGCCAAAAGCCAAAAAGCTAAAAAAGTCAAAAGGGTAAAATTAAAAATTGTTATGAAAAAAGATAAAATACCTAAAAGCAAATAGGTCATTCCCCGTCTGCTAAATTGAGTACCCTAAAGGAGCTTACCTCTTAAGTTCAACTTGGCTTATAAAAGCCATTCACCTATGTTTCTTCCAACCAATATGGGATTGAAATCCCTTCCATACTAAATTGGGCACTCGCCTTTTTTTCTCCCAACCAATGTGGGATAGAACATAGTTACCATCATTTTACTAACTTCTATGGTACACTTTTGGAGTCAATTTCTCATTCATCGGTTAACAGTTTTGAACACCACAAAATTTATGATTAAACTACTCATGGAGATGAACATATTAGGGCTTGGAATCATAAAAAAATGATGAATCCAATCCAAAGTTATTTAGTTTCAAAGATAGCTAAAATCATGCTTAACAAAGTGTTCAAAATTCACTATTTTTCAACATGATCAGCTCCCCAAAATGGGTACTGACCGAACAACACAACTAAAGACTCTGATTAGCCGAAAGATTTGCTAATCTGATATGGTCATAACCGTTTTACACATAGAGACTTCACCATGTGTCCAAAAGCATAGTACAAAAATAAGATACCACATATTTAGGTATATTTTAATAGCATTCTCAATTATTGAATTCTCTCTCTACCTTTAGTTTGCTCTCTACTCCATTGGAAAATTAACTAAACCGTCAGAGAGAACGGCATCAGAAACACTCTGGCATCCCTTCTAATCCTTTGCTTGATACCTCAAGTAGAGCTCAAATCTCGGTGGATTATTTCAGAAATCCTACACCATCATATATTAATTGATTGAAAAAAGCATACGACAAAAGGTTTTAGTCTCAAACTAAACTTAAACTAAATTATAAGATTAATTCTAAGCACATAAAAAAAAATTGTTGGTCAATTTGATGTTGTGTCTTTCACCATCGTTGTGAGGCTTTATGTATGTCTTTGTCTTTTTCTATAAGATTTAAAAAATAATTGCTAGTATATTGTTTAGATTGTGTAACAACTCAACTCTGTAACTGTTGAAATAGTTATTTCGTTATCAGTAATCTTTAATGAGTAGTTTTTCTTTTTTTTTTTTTGTAAGTACTTTTCTGTTGATTGATTGTTAAGTGCCTTTCGATCAGAGCTAGCTGGCAGTTTTCATAGTAACTATTGATGTTATTTATTTTATCAACATTAATAGAAAGTAAGTCACTCATGAAAAGATCATTATCACTTGATCGAGGGGGAAAAATAACCTATATAATACTTTTTGTTACTCAATCGACCAAAAAATTAAATTATGGTGTAAACACTAATTTTGCTAAAAAGTTTAAAAACTTATTTTGAAATTTTTTTTTGTATGGATGATGAGATTTTTATTCTTACTAAACGATACTTTTTCAAAAGTTACTAAAAAAATTTGGTTAAATGACAGGAAGTCAAACGAATTAATTTTTTTTAAAATTTTTATTCAAAAAAGTAAAAAAGATAACCAAAAACCTTTCTTTTTATTTGCTACAAAACATAAAAACAAAATACAAGAAAATAGTTATCTATAATTTCAATTTTAAGTTTATTTATTTTTCTTAAATCCTAAGAAATCGTCTTTATTTCAAAATAACAAGGGTAATTTGAACAAATACAAGAATCTTTTTTTTTTTTTTAAAAAGACTTTCTTTTATGTTTTTCATCATAATCGAAAGAATTCGAGAATATAATGTATTTTCTAATTTTTGTTCTTTTACTTTAGTTTATACTAATTTTACTTTTTGAATTTTTTTTCTATCTAATTAGATGAACTCTACGAACAGATATTTACACAATATCATAATAGATAGGTATGTAGATATAGAGAGATTGATAATCTTAATTTGTAAACTCACCTGATTACTTGTGGGGAACATTAATAATTTGAATTTACCTACACTTTTTGGATTGGGACTGTGTGCCCAAGCAATTTCCTATCCCTAAGTAATTATTCAATAGTTTTAGACTAATATGTGCAGGGATGAATCGAGAGTGAACGGTCACTATTTTACAATTTTAAAAAATATTTTTATTATATTACAATATTTTTTAATTTTTTTTCAATTTTTATAAGTTCACCACCCCTAATTTTTTTCTAAAAATAATAATTAGTCAACATTTATATTAATGTATTTATAAGTTTGTCAAATTAGATTATACATATTTTTTTTTATTTTTTGAACAATAAGTCATAGTATCATATGTGATTAATTATAACTTTATTAAATCAATCTAAAGTTAAGTAAGTTATTAAAATTTTTATTACTATTTATTAAGTATTCTAGTACATTCTTATTCTCCATACAATTATATTATCATATTTTAGTCATACTAATTGCTAGCTATTTCAAAAATAAAGAATAAGAACAATTAATTTCTTATTCTTTCTTGATATGTATTTTTGTTTATGTGTTATAAAATTCTTATTTTTATATGATTTGGGTGATTGATTTTAATTTAAAAAATATATTTTTATTTTTAGGTGTATTAAGTAGAATGTATATTGATTTTGATTTTTTTTTGATTAGTTTATTGACTGATAATTGATTTGTCAACAATACTTGAATTGTATAAAGTGTTGGTACAAATGAAAAAATAAATAATTTATCCTCTTATTAATAGATTGATTTATCTTATATTAACTTAATCAATTTTAATAGTTACAAGGGAACGACCATTTTTAATTGTGAAAATTGTGAAAGCTAAGTTGTATAATAGGATAGATAATGAATTTTCTAATAAATTAATTAATCACTTTTATTGAGAACGACAATATTAGAAATTTTAAAATGAATGACAATTTTCTAGTAAGATAATTAATCACTTTCAATGAGAAAGACATTTTAGAGATTTTAGTATCAATTCATTTATAAATACTTTTAATCACATAAAAGAGTGTCAAACACAACTCAAGATACATCATTTTAAGTAGATTAATTAATTTAAAGTTGTTATTTTTTTGTACTCATATTGAATAAAAAAGTTATATATATATATATATATATATATATTGATGTTTTTTCTCTTTTTATGTCAAATAAAAATTTATGTTATAATTCGTACTTTATTTTTTAAAAAATTATTAGTGTATTTGTTCGCCACCCCTAAATCAAAATCTCGAGTCTATCCCTGAATACGTGATATTAGTAATATGATACTTTTAGGGCATATTTAGATTCGTAAAATGCTTTGGATTATAAAATGTGTGGGTTTTATAAATTAGATTTTGCATTATGAAATAATTAATCTTGCGTTTGTATGGAATGGGTAGACTAATAATCTAACAAATGAGGATTAATAATATCTCATGCATGTTATTAATAATATTAGGGCTCTCTTGGCATTATTAGTACCAAGTTCTAAATTATTTTTTTTTCTTATCTAACGGTAAAAAATAATTTCAAATCTCTTATCTATTTTTTATCCTATCCTAACCAGATATGAATAAAATTTTCCAATGTACACATAATTTATTTCATAATATCTCTTATATTAACAAAACATGTAGGATCCGCAGTATTACTTATTCTTCGTATTTTATCTAATTTCATCTAGCAGTCTAACCGAGCCTTAATGAAATAATATTTTTTTTTTTTGTAAAACAATGCTAATCCACTTTTATTGTGTAAGTGAGAGATAAAGTGTGACTTACTTAGTATTCATTGTATTATAGTATTCAATCTTACATTGCTTGAGTATAAAATGAGTAATTATTTAGAGCCAAATTGTCAACCAGCATAAAAACTATTTTTCTAACAAAAATGTTAAATTGGGTTTAAAGTAAATTATTTGATAAAAAGTCATATATATATATATATATATATATATATATATATATTGTTTAAATTGGATTGTATTGATATTCTATATGGTTGATTATAATAATTACATATAGTTGATATTGATAGTAAATAAGTTATTAAGCAAATGTATAATTATCTTTTAAAATGATGTGATAAATTGAATAAAATATTCAAATAATTAGTGTTTTGATTTAATTTTTTGACTTTTTTATTCTTTATTATTTTATTTTTTTATTGTAAAGCTTTTACTTTTATAGCTAAAAAAATTAAAAAGCTTGAGTTGCTATTCAATACTTCAATAAGATGGTGGGACATCTCCAGCTAATGGCTCAAGGTTTTAGATTAAATGTAAAGTTTCAATACATTAAACAATTTTTGTTATTAAAAGTATTACTTAAGTAATGTCACAAAATATTCTAATAGTATTTTATAAAATTTCATATCGGTGTTGTGTAAACAATTCAAGAAGTTAATAAGTCAAATTTTATGTTATTTATTTTTGTTTTTAGTAGATTTTCTTTATTTTTTGATTAAAATATTTTGTTTTTTCGATTCATCTCATCAAGATAATTAAAAAAAATTTTTTAAAAATCAAAATATGGAAAAAGTTCAAAAAAATAAAAATAAACAAAATTTTAGAAATTTAGCCCAAACAGGCCAATTTATCCCTTGTTTCATGTTATATATAAATTTAGTAAGAATATCAAATTAGTGAGATGCGATTTTTAATTGATATAATTTTAGATTTTAAGCAAAGAATTAACAATCTAAATGAGAATGAAAAAATGGAGAGGAAAAATTACCAAAAAATCCAAGTGAAATTCTTTATCCTTCTCCAATAAAAACAAAAGATGCAGAGAGGAGACAACTCATAAATAGCTTTTGGGGGTGACAGAGACCCATGGTTATACAACTCCCTTACTTGATTCAAATTGTTTTTAACTTGTTTTGAACTAGGAATAATTTGCACTTAAAAGCACTTTTATTATTTTTTTTAACATTATTTATATATTTTAATATTTAATTTTAAACTTTATCTTTTAAAAAATAATTCATATAAAAAAATAATAAATAAGAATCCTAACCTCAATCAACTTTGATATAAATAAAAAAAAAACTATTAAGCAAAACAATAAACTAAAATACTAAGAGCACCAAAAAATTCAGACACCTCCACCGAAAGAAAAAAATCATGCTTTGTTATAATTTCACAACTACGTAAATTATTTTTTTGATCCAAAATGTATGTACTATTTTGCTAATACAAATACAATCAAAGCTGTTAATTGCTTCAGGCTCTATCTACTAATAAATTACCATATAAAAGTCACATCACGTCTGTTAACTTGCTAATAATTTAATAATTAATTAATTAATCAATTTTAAAACAGTCAATTAAAAATACAACTTTAATAGTTTGTTAATTTATAAAGATTAAAAAAACAAAAAAAAATAGTAAAAGTAAAAATAAAATTATTTATTTTATTTTAATGGTTAGATTTTTTACACTTACACAAATGTCCCATCAAAAGTTTTACATTGTATAATAGATATCTAATTCTAGAAATTTAAGAGTGAAATAAAAGTAATATCATTAATTTAATATTTAACTAATCAACCAATTTTAAAGCACTAAATTAAAATATAATTTTATTAGTTTTTTAATTTATAGATGTAAATAAATAAAAAATAACAAAAGTAAAAATTATATTATTTTTTTATTAGATTAGTAAAATAAGAAGTAATAAAAATTAATATTTTTCTATTTACTTTTAGCAAAAAAGGGCACGAAAAAAGAGAAAAAACAAAATAGAAAATCAAGATTGTTTCATTTCAATAATTATATTTTTGACACTTACACAAATGCCACACCAAATATTTTGTATTGCATAATAAATATAGTAACAGCTAGCGCTTTTTTTATTTATACTATACTTATTGGTAAAATATCAGCCATCGTTTTAAATTTACTGTTATAAAATATTATATATATTTTTTATTTTAAAGATTATTCATTAATAAATAATTTAATATAATATAAATACTTATTTAACATAATATTTTACTTAATTAGTCTAAATTAATTTTTAATTTAAATACTTCTAACGAGATAGCTAACTTAATAGTAATAGAAATTTTACTTTTGATATTTTTAAAATTAAATTAATATTGCTTTGTTTTAAAATTTTCTCTTTATACCATACTTAGAATTGAATTAGAGTATAAAAATAAAAAATAAAAAATAAAGTCGCCAAGACCTCGATAGACCTAAGTCTCTATTTATCCAAGAATGGGAGAAAAGTGTCTCCCAACTGAAATATTCTCAGGTCATTGGGAGTCTAATATACTTAATGAGTTGTACAAGATATAACATAGCCTATTCAGTAAGTAGACTGAGCCGATACATGAGTAATCTAGAATGTGATCATTGGAAAGTGATAGCTAGGTTACTACGCTATTTGAGATATACTCGTGATCTGGAACTGCACTACACCAGATATTCGGCAGTATTAGAAGAGTATTGTGATAAAAACTGGATATCGGACACGAAAGACTCAAAGTCTATAAGTGGATATGTATTTTTACTTGGTGGTGCAGCGGTATCTTAGAAATCTTCCAAACAGACGTGTATAGCACGTTCTACGATGGAATTAGAATTCATTACTTTAGATAAAGCAACTGAAGAAGCTGAATGACTACAGAAATTTCTAGAAGATGTTTCAAGATGGCTTAGACTTGTACCACCTATTTGTATCCATTACGATAGTCAATCGGTAATAAGTAGGGCACAAAGTCATATGTATAATGGTAAGTCTAGATATATACGTCGTAGACATAATACCATTAGAAAATTTCTCTAAAGTGGGGTTGTCACAATTGACTACGTAAAGTTAAAGGACAATATTGCGGATCCACTGACCAAAGGGTTAACCAGAGAGTTAGGCAAAAGTTCGAGTTGGCCTCCGTGTCAAGCCTTAGGCAAGAAAGCCCTAGCTCGTTTAGGCAAAAGTCCCAGTTGGCCTCCCGGGCAAGAAAGTCCTAGCTCGGCTAGGTAAAAGTCCCAGTTGGCCTCCGGGTCAAGCCTCGGGCAAAAAAGTCCTAACTCGGCAAGGAAAAAGTCCCAGTTGGCCTCCGGGTCAAGCTCGGGCAAAAAAGTCCTAGCTCGACTAGGCGAAAGTCCCAGTTGGCCTTCGGGTCAAGCCTCGGGCAGGAAAGTCCTAACTCGGCTAGGCAAAAGTCACAGTTGGTCTCTGGGTCAAGCTCGGGCAAGAAAGCCCTAGCTTAGCTAGGCAAAAGTCCCAGTTGGCCTTCGGGTCAAGCCTCGGGCAAGAAAGCCCTAGCTCGTCTAGGAAAAAGTCCCAGTTGGCCTCCTGGTCAAGCCTCGGGAAAGAAAGTCCTAGTTCGGCTAGGCAAAAGTCCAAGTTGACCTCCGGGTCAAGCCTTGGGTAAGAAAATCCTAGCTCGGCTAGGCAATGAAAATTCCTAGCCGGCCTGAACTCAAACTTGGGCATCAAAGACTCAAGCTCCATAGCTCGGCAACCTGGCTATGCATAGAGCTTAATGCTTATTTTTGCTTCAGAATTATGCATCAAGGAATGACAAGGTCAAAGTGGTTCTACAGGAATAGAAGATTTTATAACCCAGCAAAACAACTGGCTCAAAACAAAAAATCCTATCAGCACTACAGGTTAAAAGATTTCTGATGTCCTATCTCTTCATCGTTCGATTCGATTATTACAACTGGTAACCGTGTGGTTGGAACATCATTGGCAACATCGTCATCATCCAACTCAATGACATCTTGATGGGTTGAATGATGGGATAGCTTGCAAAAAGGAAATTTAGCACCTGTCCCCTCTAACTCGGCGGCGAGGCTTCTTTCTTGAGAAAGAGAAGAAAATTGAAGATTTCAAACTCTCTAAAAAAATTGGGGGCTCCAATCTCCCCTTTAGTCTGAACCCATGAAACAAGGGAAAAGGTTCTAGCTTAGTGGGTCGATCTCTCCAAAGCTTCTAAGCATGGCAGATATCTCAGATTATTACGGAGCTCAGCTCGAACTTTTAACTCAGCAAATCAGCTCGGGAATCATCACAAAGATTATCACTGTTGCAGATTTAGTCCTTTTGACGATTGCAGGATCAACAACACTTAAAAGTCCTAGCATGCTAGACACCAACCATAAAGCCCTAGCTCGGCTAGGCAGTATAAGTCCTAGTTGATCTCCGGGTTAAGCCTGGGGAAGAAAGCCCTAGCTCGGCTAGCCCCTTGCTCAGCTAGGCAATGAAAAGTCCCAGTTGACCTCCGGGTTAAGCCTGGGAAAGAAAGCCCTAGCTCAGCTAGGGCGTTAAAAAGTCCCATTTGACCTCCGGGTTAAGCATGGGCAAGAAAGCCCTAGCTCGGCTAGGCCCATGCTCAGCTAGGCAATGAAAAGTCCCAGTTGACGTCCGGGTTAAGCCTGGGCAAGAAAATCCTAGCTCGCTAGGCCTTAGATGAAAAGTCCAAGTTGACCTCCAGGTTAAGCCTAGGAAAGAAAGCCCTAGCTCGGCTAGGTCCTATAGCTAGGCGATGAAAAGTCCCAGTTAACCTCCGGGTTAAGCCTGGGCAAGAAAGCCCTAGCTCGGCTCGGCCCTTGCTCAGCTAGGCAATGAAAAATCCTAGTTGACCTCCGGGTTAAGCCTGGGCAAGAAAGTCCTAGCTCGGCTAGGCCCTAACTCAGCTAGGTGATGAAAAGTCCCAGTTGACCTCAGGTTAAGTCTAGGCACAAAAGCTACTTGCTTATGCAGGAAAAGCCCTAATCGCCTTGAAAGGATTGCTACTGGGCACAAGTCATGATAATCTCCAAATGTGACAATTTTGAGATTTCTACATCTTTTGTTGAGAGGCCCTCATATTGAAACAACTCAACATATCCTGTCAAACAAGGCACGCTGAAACCCTAGCTCGGCTAGGTACAAAAAGTCATAATTCGACTCAAAGTTGAACGACAACATAATTCAATGGAGTTTTTTGACACAGACCCAGGATACATGAAGCTTCCACCTCCCCCTATCGGAGCATGTAGAAGCTAGGGGCTTATTGTAGTAATAAAAAACTGACTAAAGGCTTAAACTTAACCAAACAGCCCTTAACTATGGGTTAGGCTAAACTAGAGGGGGTTAAGCTCTCACACTCTCTATATATATTGGCCCTCCATCAATTACCAAGGTGGGAGATAACATTTTCTCTCTCTAAACTACTTCTCTCTGAAAGCCCGTCTAACTTGGGCGTCGGAGTGCCTCCCGCCGGTCACTGGTCGGGAGGCTTGTTTTACAGGTACGTCGGTACGGAGGCACTCGGGGCTTCAGTCTTTCTAAACCTCGTCAGTTCTTGTTCTTATTCATTAATTAAAGAACTATTACATTTTATGTTCTTTCAGATGTGAGTGACAAAAAGTGGATTGCGAATGATTTTCCCTTGGGGTGTTTGGAAGAAGAGAATTTTTACATATATGCGATGATGGAAAGTGAATTTCCATAGAAGTTTATTGTCGAACCTGCATGATTGGAAGAAGAAGAGGAAAGGGGGGTGACGTTTCGATTGACAAAATTGCCGAGATAAAAGTGTCAAAATTTAAGATTAAAGCACCAATCGATCAAATCAATGAGAATAGTGCCTTCTAATAACAAATTCAATCTGAATCAACTGGTCCAAAATTCATAGATCGGATCAAAATTTAGGTTTGCAGAGAAACAAATGGGGAAAAAACAATTAGTTGTGGTTGTAGAGTGATTTTTTTATAGTGAAGAGGAAGAAGGAGAGGGCGAGGAAAGCTGATTGGTAGCGGTGGTGGTGGTGGTGGCGGTGGTGGAAGAGGGCTAGGAGGTGAGTTCGGCGAAGAAGCAGATGAGTGGGTGGCGGCGGTAGCAGTGACGAAGGGTTGGTAGTTCCTGATGGAGGAGCAGTGGACGGTGCTCAAGAAGGAGAGGTTTCCAGAGTGGGGGAGGAGGAATGTGGCAGAGTAGAACTCAGGATTTGAGTCGGAGCGGCGGTGGAAGGAGGAGAAGGAGGAGAGGGGATGGTGCCAGTGAAGGAGAGGGCAGCGAAGTAGCGGTGAAGGAGGAATAATAGGATTGGGATTTAGTTTTTATTTTTTTACTTCTTTAACTAATAAATTTTTAATTAACCACGGAGACAAAATAATAAAATATTATTTTTAATTAAAATCGTTTACCTAACAAGTCTAATAAGTCTAATATGGGACATCAATGTTATTTTAGATACTTTAGGAGAAATAAATGTAATTTATCCTAAATAATTAATTTATCAATTTTGCTCTAAAATAATATATATTGGGGGTCTTTGGCAAAGTTTTTGATATCATCTTTTAGTTTTCTTATTACTAATATTAGTAATAAATTATAAAAAATTTTAAATGCTTAACTTCTATTACAATTTGTAATTATTTTTTTTATTTCAGTTACAAGCTAACATATTTACTAAATAATTCATAATTTTTATTATATACTATAATTTAAAAGCTATTAGCGTTAACAATGACAAACACCCTTAATGCATCGTACGTATCAACTGTTATTCATAACTATATTATCACTTATGATACAAAATCATGTTGAATGTTTTAATTTTTATAAGTTGATCGTACCCACTCAAAATAAAGAATTAAAAATGCTTAGAGTAACACTTTACACAATGTATCATCCTAATTACCCTCATGCACGTTATATTATTTTTTTAAAAAATATTTAAAGTATATTTGAAATTTCGATAAGAGATAATATGATTGAATATAACTATAAAATTAAATCCGGTAATATCAACGTATATAAAAGAACTTAAAAAGCATCCTATTATATCTCATGTTTGAAATAAATTCATTTAACATCATTATTCAATCTATATTCGGTTTGAAATTATAAATAACATAATTGATTTGCACAACATTGGATAAAATTAAATTTTACTATACCAATTGTACCCCACACTTATTCTAAAATTGTAAAGACGTGATTCCAGGCTCGAGCCTTTTGAAATAAAGCAACAACAAGCACACTCCGATTAGGGGTTTCAAAACGGTTGGGCCAGCTTAGCCTGGTCTGATGTTTCTTTGGCACGAATCTGTTGGGCTCCCACAAAAAATCAAATTGAGTTTTTTTGAGAGGATGTGGCCCAAGCCCGACCCTAAGGGCATGCAGGCTCGGGCTTTAGGCCTGGGCATTTGGGCGAGTTTTAAGCTTTATTAAAAAAAATCTTTTGGGCTGGGCCGGGCTTTAGGCCACCAATGGCTATTGAAGTCTGATTTTCAAATCGCTTTCATCTTCGATCTCAGTCGTTCATTCGAAAAACTATCTGTTGGCTAGCTGTTAGAGGCGCGGGCCTAAGATTAGGCCTCGAGTTAGCCCACGAGAATATAGTTGGTGACCCGAGCGAGTTGGACATGTTCGGCTAACCGATGCGGGCCACACCCAAAGGCTAATTGACTAGGCTTCGAATCGGGTCTCGAACTCGGGTTGGGCCATGGGCAACAAGGGATCGACCCAAGCCCAGCCCTAGCATACTCAGGCTCGAGTTATTTTTGAGCTCAGACTAAGCTTGAACAGTGTTGAGCCCAAATCGACCTTTGGCGACCTATAGACTTGAGGCCCTTTTTACATCCCTAACTCCCGTCATCTTCGCCCCTTAACTTGTAACCCATTGTTCTTCAACTGAGCTTTTATTTGGCATTTCTAAAATGCTTTTTTTTTTGGCAAGCAAATCAACTTTTAAGCTAAGCTGCTTGACATTTTTAAAAGATCTACGATTTTTTTTATGTTTTATTTTAAAAAAAAATTTATACATACCCCAACCACTAACTTTTTTTTAAAATACAATAATTATAATATTTTTAATTAAAAAATTAAATTTATTTTCTAAAACAAAAATTTTATATCGTTATTCCAAACACTACAACTTGAAAACAAAATATACGAACATATTAGACATTTTTAACAAAAACAAAAAATAAAAGAAAAAACTACTCTAAAAAGATTATCACAAACAATCTCTTTTTTTTTTCCTTTTCTTTTTTTTTTCCCTAAAAAAACCAAACCTCCCAAACTTGTTAAACATTTCAAACATGGGCTAAATCAAACAACGCCTTCACAAATAGTGAAACCACCGAACCCACATCCAGTAAATTGAATAATATCTAACCAGCAATCTACTCACTAAAATAAAAAATGAAAAGACATTGAAGATGAATTTCACAAAATATTGGATTAAAGGAACACACACACACACAGAGGAGCCAAAGGAATTTATATTATTATATAAAACAATAAGGGCAATATTGTCTTGTTACTCCAATCTCAATGAGCTGAATTATCTATGCCACCTTGATAATTAATTTACTATGAACATCAATTATATATAACTGTTTTGAGATTTTAAAAGTTAAACATGTAAGATTTGTAAAAAAATTAGTTATATTTTAAACTTTTATTAAAATCAAGTCCTATTTAATGTTGCTATACTTAATATGCCTTTAAATCCCATTTGAATTTGTTACATGAGAAATTTCTTAATTTTTATTTCTATTGAAATTTGAGAAATTTCTCAATAAAATGGGACTTAAAGGCATTTTAAAAAAAATATTTTAATAAAATTCATAATTAAATTCTTAGTAAACTACATAGTAAACTGAGAAAATTCCCAATTAAAGAAAATTCTCATACATTTCCTTATTTTGGACAAAAAATTTTGTACTAAAACTTTCTTAGTTAAATCAACAATGAATAAAAAAAATATCAATTGTTCGCCTCACCTCTTTCATAAGCTAATCGATGCCGACAATTGATGGAGTCCTACAAGGTTCGCCGGAACCCAAAGTTTTGTTATTCGGAATCAACTTGGTCATCGAATACCTCCTGATGCTCGTTGCCATGTCCTCACCTCATCTATGGATGAAGACCTAGTTCCTTCATCCCAACCCTATACATTATACATCACTGAACTCCAATCGATTCACTTTGAAATCCTAACTAATCAATCAAAACCAAATCTGATGTAAGAACAAACATGAACTAATTCCTTTGTCCCAGCCCTATACATCACAGTGAACAAAGAAAAATCATATACATCACTGAACTCCAATTGATTTTCTCTGAAACCCTAACCAACCAATCAGAACCAAATCTTATGTAAGAACAAACAGAAACCAGGTGCAAATGAAAAAAAAAATCAAATTTTGTAGGGAATTTGGGTCGAAGGGGTTTGTAAGAAGAAAAATATAGTAACGAGCATCTCTACGAATAATCGATAGCAACAAAAGAGAGAATTTGGGTTGAAGGGGTTTGTAAGAAGGAAAATATAATAATGAGCATCTCTACGAACAATCGATAGCAACAAAAAAGGTCGCGGGAGAAGTTGCGGCTAGAGTAGAGAAACCAGAAGAGAAAATTGTTATAAAAATATCTCAGGTTTAAAAAGTAGAACTTAGCTTTTAAAAAACTTAATATCATGACTAATCCTTTTAAAAACCTTCTAAAAAAGAATAATAATTAATTATCCTAACTGTTATGCTCAAACAATATTGTTCAATTTTAAAAATAAATAAATAAAAAATTAACTTTTTACTCAATTAACCTAACTCCCAAAAAGCTACCAAATGATCTACTTCTAATCTAAATAAACTTATTAGCTTAAAAAAAAAAAACAATCGAACAAACTATTTACCAAGCATCAATGAAACCTAATAGTGAAAACCAAAAAGATTATGTCTATTTCATGCAGGGTATAATAGTACAAGCATCTAAAAAGATTATGTGAAGATACCGGAGAGCTTGTAGGAAGGGAGAATCTCCTCGCCGTATTCTTTACTTTTCATACTTCTTGAGACTTTATTTTGTAGGTTTAGAATATGCCCGATGTAAACCATTCATCTCGTATGTCCACAAAACAGATTATTCGTGCAAAAATTCAATTTGTTCGGACATTGATGGGCATATGAAGAAATTATGTTTTGTTTTACAAAATATATGATTTTCGTTTAAAATGAATTGTTTAAGTTTAATCTGTTTATTTTGTAAAACAAAACATGACTTGTTCATGTGATTAGACAAAAATAGAATGTAGAAATATAATCAACCACATCAAAACAACCAGAGCCAAATATTCCTAAACTTTGAGGATTTAGTAGAGTTCAAAAATAAGATTGTAAATGGAAACTCTTCCAAAAAGAATCTAGTGGATAAAATAAGTCTGGATGGGTCAGAAAATAAATTTTGCCCAAAATCTGGCTGAACTAATTTCAAGCCGTGCTAGTTATGTGCTGAAGCCTCAACAGATTATAACCCAGATGTTTCAATTTGGACTGAGCTCAATCTTCTTTTGACCAAGGTATGAAACCAGAAACATATAAATCTTTCTAGTGTACTATCTAATTGAACTGTCTTGCAAGGCGATGTCATCTTCGAACATTTTCATGGATACTTAATCCACGATTGGGCGCAAGAATGGGCTAGAATGGAATGGAATGACCACTCCGCTTTGTATTCTTTTTCCTACATTTGGTATGCGCTATCAAAGCAGGAATAAACCATTCCAATGGAATGACTATTCCAACAAAAAAAATTGAAACTATTCCCATATCATTCTATTCAAGCCTCCACTTGACATTGGCTGAACTCGGGACCTCCAAAATGCAACCTCTACCAGAAAGAATAAAGAGTTGCCAAACAACATCTAACAAGTAATGCTACACAAATAAAAATTTTGTACCAAGATTTTATGCATAATGATGTGGCCTTTTGAGGTCTAATCACTTTAAATCAAAGCACCGACCATTGTGCTCATAATTTCATAATTGCCACTATATCACAATCATTGTTGATCAATTTTTTTCAACTGCTTGTGTGTCATCTTTGAAATTTAACCCGGCTTGCCAATTCTACCCTAAACAAGTTTTAGCCATATAATCTAAGCATAAATAGAAACCAAAGTTGTTCAAAATGATTGGGATTTCACTGTTTACCTCCCTTTCTTGAGGGAAACTTGAATCAAAATCATTTTTTTAGAACATCATATAAATATTTGTAGATTTTTGACATAGTTTTCCGGAATAAAGACAATATTTTCTGCTTTTCTATCTTCATCCTTTCCTGTCATGAAACAAAACCAATAAAACGTAAACACAATGTCCAAATCATGTTTCATGTTGGGTCAACCTTAAAAAAAAAAAAGAAAGAAAGAAAGAAAGAAAGAAAGAAAGAAAAATAAGCCCCCCATTGTCCCTAATATAAAACCAAATTAATGAAAACAAAAGAATGAAAAACACGCTTATCCCAATGAAACAATAAATGTATGCAGAGTTCAATCCAACACGTTAATCCAGTATTGTTATCATCAAAGACGGGCAGGATGTAGTATGGCCAAGGAGGGTACACTGCTCCCTTAGATTTCAAAATATACTTTAGACATCATATTTTTCAATAAAATAAAAATAAAAATAAAAAGGTAGCACACAAGATTACTGTTACAAGAGTCTTGGAGAGTAGAATACGTGGTTAAAATCAAGATTACTATTTACCATAGTATAGCCAAGGGGTACTAATGCATTCGCTATAAATCTCAAGGGTGGTTAAAGTATTTTACCCAAAAAATAATGATAATAAAAGTTGAATTATGCTATCTACTATTCGCCAAGACTCTCGTAAACAGTATGAGTGGTAGATAACTTATACAAAAAGTACATGATTTTTGTTACTTCTTTCTTCATAGTCCCTGATATTGTTGTTGGTTACCAATTAAACTTATATTCATTCCTTAATGAAACTTTGCACAACCCTAGATACAACAACCGTTGAAGAAAAATTGCACTACTATTGTCAATTCTTGTGGCAAAGAAGTTGAAGCTAATGTTAGGGTGCCAAAAAATTTAGAAACATCCTATAGATAATTGAATATAAATATTTCTCGATTCTTTCTCTTAACATTAACGAATCACTTGCATTTAACTACTGCACTTAAACTTTGTCAAGAAATTATGAAGAAATGACTACATATCACCATGTTCAGACCTCAATATATGTTATATCCTGGAGTTGCATGCCCATGCACAGTATAACAGAAGCCTGGAGATGTGACAAGGTAATTGGAAGCTTCTCCTGAAAATAGCATTGACCAAGGAGTTGCACCAGATCCAAGACCTGCAAAATGGAATAAAGTTCAACTTCCATCAGGGCTGGGCTTTGCTTTCAATTGAACTTCATTGAATCACCAAATAAACTCAATTCAACCCTTTGTCAAATATCTACGGATGGAATATCTGTTGGAATCTGTGAATTTCATTGGCCATGGAAATCTAGATTTCAATAGCAGATTCAATTACAATTGGATTGGCTATTTCAATTGCAATTGAAGTCTGGAAACCAACAGCCATGTGTGGCCATTGATTTCCAGGGAAGACATTCCATGAACG
>JAOTRH010053586.1:0-19159 GCA_034768845.1 Heliamphora exappendiculata
GACGATTTGGGTCTGGCGGCTAGGGTTTAGGTGGCGGTTAGGGTTACCAGAGGTCCGGTGGCTCTGATACCATGTTACTAGACATTATTAGGTTGAATGAAGGCGTTAACCTCAATAGGGTACGCAATGGTTTATTTATAGAACAACGAGACCATACAGTAATAAATGGTGTGCCCAACCATACCGGATAATAATAATAATAATAAAACTAATATAATTATAATAAAGCTAACAAGGATCGCATACTTGTCACCTAATGTTATGGAGGGTCCCATTCCAGTATTCGCTTTGATTTATGCAGCTACTGTGGTAACAACCGGCATTTTCATGGTAACGTGTTTCCCTTTATTTGAATACCCACCTATGGCTTTGATTGTTAGTACTTTTGCAAGACTACTACGTCATTCCTTGCGTCATTCATTGGAATATTACAGGACGATCTAAAGAAGGTCATAGCTTATTCAACTTGCAGTCAATTAGCCTATATGATCTTTGCTTGCGGCATCTCTAACTATTCAGTTAGCATCTTTCACTTAATGAATTAGATGTTTTTCAAAGCATTACTATTTCTGAGTGCAGGTTTAGTGATTCATGCCATGTCAGATGAGCAAGATATGCGGAAGATGGAGGGGCCTTTTCTCCTCGATCCTTTTTACCTATGCCATGATGCGTATGGTTATCCTATCTCTGATTCGATTTCCTTTTCTAAATGGATTTTATTCTAAAAATGTGATCTTAGAGCTCACTTACGCTAAGTATGCCATTAGTTGGAATTTTGCTTTTTGGATGGAAAGTGTTTGTGTCCTTCACCAATCACAGTCTTTCATCTAGTAAGTCCTAGTACTTTGTTATCCAAACTTTACTATAGACTAGGTAAGCCTTTTAGGAGTAGTAGGATTAAAGGTTAGCTCCGTCTTGTTGTGATATGGAGTGAGGGAAACTGCTCATAAATGTTTTAGTTGGTTGAGGGGTGACAAGATCGGTCAACCAAAAAATAGGATAACAAAAAAATGCATTTGGCCTGGTGTAGCTAATGTTACTTAAGGGAAGCTTAGCTTTCCTAGTTCTATCTGTAGATTCCCTACCAAAGAAATAATGAATCGAATATGTGGACATCTTCTATTCTTATTCTTGTCGAGGGGTGACTCTCGAAAGAGGACGTTTACTTCTAGAAAGCTCGAAAGAGGAAATAGAAGTCCCGAAACAATTCTCTTTGTTAGCTAGTGGGGGCGAGCTTTCTATGGTAGTCCCGTTGTGGCCACTGCTGTCCGTTTTGTCTCGTCTTGATTTAGCTATACTTATATGTAATTAGCCATGTTTGCTCTACATAAGAGTCTTTATAAAAAGGTTAAAGGCACTCATCAGTCAACTCGACCCCCTTCTTATGCTGCTTTGTCGCCTATTAAGAAACTAGGTCCCATTTAAGTGGCCCGCCTTTATTCATGTATGTCAGTTGCCATGCACAACCAATAATAACAATTTTAGCGCCCCACTAGATAAGAAGCAAAATGCGTTATCATCTATAGCCCTTTCCTCTGCGGGGACTTCCACGAAATGAATCGGGCAACATCATCGTATGCTCACCATTTTGTTGCCCTAGTTTATATCTTCAAGTACTCATGTGGCCGATCTGTTACCTAACCTACTCAAATAACCTAAAGGCTTGGCACTGTACTGTTTGGAAAATGACTCCTTATGGCACGACTTAGTTATTTTCGCAGTTCGGATAAGATCCGAACTGCCATTTCTTTGAAAGCATGGTTCGTGCCCTCCTCTATCCTCCCTCCTTGGAGCTCGTCTATTCGTTGGGTGATCCCTTGATCTCACATTCTAGTGTTTGCACGTCCTTTAGGTTGGTGAGTGAGATTTTTGCTCATTGCAGTCATCTCTGGGGTTCTTCGCACCTGGATGGTACTAGGACTCTTGTGCCTCAGCCTTTGATCAGCTAAAGCTGTCCGCCTAAAGCTCACCCTATGAACTAAAACTCAAAATGAGTCTTGTGACCAAACACGAACATTCCCTAAGCTGGGGCTTGCTCCGATTCGTTCCTAATTTAGGTTAGGGGAACGTCCGACCAATTTCCTTCATAGATCCAAACTCTCTCACAAGGCGCACAATAAGAATAAGCCCCGTAAAGACTTCATAAGTGACCATTTTTGTTGCAGATTGTAATGCTCCTAGAAAGGCATATTTCAAATATAGACGAGTAAGAGTTCCAACAATCAACGAGTTGATCATATCTATCTGTGAGCCATATGAGCAGGACCGATGTCTCCCCCGCTGCGTTTACAGCTCTATACCCTAACCCGACTTGTTTTGGTCCAGGGTCCTTCCTTTTTATTCCTTGGTAAGCCAACTCTGGGAGCATAAGGGGCGGTATTTGCATGTAACTGATAGAAAACATCTCCTTTTTGTTCCTCTTGAACGAATTTGCCAAAAAAATCACAATATAAAAAGTTGTTCTTGTCAGGAGAGTAGCGCCGATACATCTTTACCTGATGAGGAGGTTTCGTCGTCCGGCTCCTCATAAATGATGTCGGGTTTGACCAGCTCATCCTCGGAATTAAAAAGTAAAACAGAAATAGAACGAAGTCATTTTGTTTCAGTGACATATCTGATTAGGTTGAATAGGATTTCAAGAGCTGTCATGATCATTCATATCAATTTCAACAAGCAAGAAGGGCGCAACGTTTCTAGAAAGCAAGCAAGGTAGCTTGTTTCTCTCCTAGTAGCGTACATTGGTAGTGAGGACCGAGGCATTGAAAAGACTAGACTATAGTCAAATAAAGAGGCATCCGAGAAGCAACTAATCACTTCTGACGATGCTTATAAAAGGCCGACCACTACATAGAGAGATCCATATACTAGTCATGAGTGATAGCAAAACCTACAGAGACGTAAGTAGTAGCTTTTAGAACGAAGTTGAGCTGATACAATAGGCGGGCAAAGGGAGCAAGACTGTCACTTTGTTCATCAATATATTTAGGTGGGTATTATTGGCCTACATTCTGTTTCGTTCTCTTTGCAGCTTGCCCTTTTTTTCACCGAGACTTGCACCATAGGTCCTTTTTGTTTCTTGGCAAACGCTCATTGTTCACTAGCTATGGAGCACTAGTATGGGTACACGGTGTGGGTATGGTACGATACGAATATGCCACTATGCTGAAACCTAGAAAACTAAGGTACTGGTATGCTTTTGGTACAACGATATTTTTAGATTTCTTTATATATATATATATATATATATATTCCAAATACAAAACTACTTATAACTTAATAAGAGAAAAAATGTAGATGTTAGATCCTAAAAAAATATTAGCATTTTCGTCCCAACACTGTGTTTTTTTTACTATTGTTGGTTTGGACAGAAAATGGTGATGTTTACTGACTTCGACGATGATTGCTATGGTAATAATATGTATTTGTTGAAAGTTGCTTTCAATAGTCACGAACTTTAAGAGGAAGTATCTGAACATGTGTTTTCTTATACAAATTTAGGTTTTTAGCATTTTTATTTAATTAAAGAATCTAAATTATGCTATTTAATACTCAAATTTGGCGTTATATTAAAAGAGCATTTTATTTACTTTGATACTCTTATTTTCAAAAAACTTCATATAAGTCTTAACGTGCCCATTCACAAATCTAAAAGCATTGATATCTTACCTAAATTGTACCGGTGCTGTACCAACAATTGAAAAAGTACCATGTACTTTTTTGGCATACATGTATTTTGCCATATTAGAGTCGTACCTAGAATGCGTACGACAATATTTTCGAAGTACCCATGCTTCATAGCTCACCACGCTTGCATCATGAGATTGAGGGGGGGTGCAAATATGTATTTTTGAGTCATTTTGTTATTTATGTTTTGGCTTAAGGGTCGTTTAGTCTTTTGGTTATAAGGTTTCACCTATATAACCTTTTTAAATCTTGTAATATTGATTAAGTTGTAATTCTTTGTTTTTAGTCAATCTAATATTTGTCACCAAAAAACTAAGATATACAACGCAGCGCAAGAGAGTCGTGTGGCAACAACCCTTTTAGAGGGGGAGACCCACGCCTAGTTTACTGAAAGATAACCACTAACAACCAAAGAGGCAGGCTGAAAATATTAAGGCCCTGCTTGGCAATGCTTAAATTTAGTAAAATTTGAAAAAAAAAATACATTTAAAAAGAAAAGCAAAATAGTAGTCAAACATGTTTTTATCTATAATTTACAAAATCTTCGAAAACAGAAACAGATAGCAGTTAGCAACAAAAGAAAACATCCTCCCATTCTCTCAAAAACATAATATGTAAATCGTAAGAATGTGACAATACAAAAACACCAAACCATCAAATTCCGTTGTCTTGCTTCTTTGAGTTTGTAGGCTTCTTTTCTGACTTGATGGATAAGTTCACAACAGTTTCCCATGCAAGAAAGGAAACAAAAGAATGTTATAATCTAAAAGAAGGCAGAAATCACACAGCATAGATGAATGGAACAATAAATGAAGAAAAACTGAATGCAATTGAGGATCTTCTACTCAAGCTTCCTTTTGTTTTCTTAGTGGTTGGAGAGCTCTCCTTAGTAGTCCTACTTAATAGATCGGTTTCTTTCATTACCACCTCATTTAATGTGGTGGCCTCAGTTGCCTCCATTTCCATTTCACAGGTCTCCATTTTAGCTACACTAATGATAGCACCTTCAAAATTTTGTAACAAAAAGCTAAAGTATGTTGCACATTCCACATTCTTTCTATCAACCCTTCTCTCTTCCTAAGCACCTCAAAGCAGTTAGAAGATGAGTTGTGAATCTCATGTTCCCTACCAGTGGAGAAGCATCCACAACTGATAACGCCTTTACCTTTCCTATTCTTCACTTCTTTCCACTCACCATTTTTGGTCTCAACTTTACCCTCTTTGACTCTCCATTTCTGTTTGTGCTTATGGTCTTGAGACTTCATTTTGTGAGTATAAGAATTGGTGGTATGCCCAAAAACTTCACAATCATCATTGGCAATTGTTAGTGTAAATTGTGATTAGGGAAGCATTTCACGACTACGGTTCTGCAAAGTTGTGATGGGTGGTTTGTCTTTGATGAGAAGCTAAAAAAAATACCTTCTATTGAAGAATAAAATTATTTCATACTTAATTCAATTTTCTTTTTTCTTTTAGGTGTTTAAGGTTCGCAAACTACAGTTCTTGGTGGAGCATCTGTTATCAAGCATAGTTCTTCCTAAGGCATTGCAATGCAGTGGTGATGATGCCATTAGAAGCTAGCTATTTTTGAAAGCAGGATACATCTTATTTTCCAGTGCATATTATAGGCTGTATAAATCATAGTATTTAAAATTATTGTTTACATCTTCTTGGACAACCCTGTAAATGGTTTGTCAAGGATTGATCTGTAAAAAAGTTCCCTGGTTAGTTATATTTTTTCATTCTGATTCTTCAGGATTTTCTGTATTATTTTGTTCACTTTGCTATTGACCCTTTGAGGCCCATCCTTTTTTCCGGACCCCGCATACGCTGCATCTTCGTACACCGGACTGCTTTTTTTTTTGTTCACTTTGCTCATTTTTTCTTATTGGAACTAGAACCAACTATATTATGATTCCAAAAATGTGTACTTATGTATAGGTCTTTTCAGCTATATGCAATACTTAGGATCGTAGACCCTGTTCTGTATTGGCCTATTGGGTACAACCTGTACTTAGATTATTATAAATGCATCTGAATTTGAAAAACTGGAAGAAAAAAAAAAAACAGAGCCTTTTGTAATCCAGTAGTAGGCAAATATGGCATCTTTGGCTTTGCATTTCTAACTTGAATTGTAAATTAATATATCTCCATCATTGGGGTTTTCACATGAGAAAAATTTGCTCCGCACCCTGAAAGTCATGCTAATATGATTTAAACCCAACTCGGAGAGGTGCAACTTTGAACTCGTCAGTGCTTAATTTCGACGGATAAGTGGCTCTTTCAGCTGTCTAATGCTTGCCTTTTTTGTGTTGTAGGTTGAGAGAAGCTATAAGCAGAAGGGCTTCCTTTTGGAATGTCATGTCTTGTTCGTAAGTTCAAGTGATTTTAAATCCCCAATTTAAATTCTGATTTAGTTTGTATGACGACCTCAATTAGTTTTTCTCCATCTCTCCGTAGATTAGAGTCATCAGACAAATGAATTTTGCCAAGTCTGTATGCCCGTCTGACTCCAATTGTGAATGCAATTTTGGACAAAAACAGTTTCATGGATTGGTCAAGAAATTTCTACCCTAGTAAATTTTAACCAACTTCTGTGATGGTTACTGTTTATTGGGACCGTGGCTTTGCAATTTGAATCTTTTCAGGGTGCATGGACTTTTCAAGCATAAAACCCGATCAATTTAACTATGGCTTTGCAATTTGAAGCTTTTCAGGGTGCATAGACTTTTCAAGCATAAAACCCGATCAATTTAACTTTGTGTGCGCCAACCGAAAAAGGAAGCCACAGTACTATACTACCATGAATTGGCTTTAGGGTACCAATCTATTTATGCGTTTACTTCACGTTGAGATTGTAAACTTGAAAAAGTGCTTGCGAGTTTTGGTTGGTTTGAGTCCACAATTCCTTTTGAGTAATTTCCTTTCCATAGTATGATAACGGCCTCCATTAACTCATAAGATTGATAGGAGCATAACAGGGTCTTTTGTCCCCATGCATTTTTGGATCTTCCTGTTGTATTACTGATATGGGGTAGGGGCAGAGACTGTTGTTTGATTGGTCCCGGGTTAGTTGTAATAGTAATACCTCAGTTTCAAACTGTGGGTCAGAGTCATCATTATGGTGTTTGAAATTGAAATACAGAAGATCCCCCACAAGTATACTCTCTGTATGGAGTAATTTTTGGTGGCCAATAATTTTAAAAGCTCATCTTTTCTATCTGGAGCATGCTTGTACACCTTGACTGGTCCATTGTGACGCTGCCCTTGGGAAAGCCCTCTTCTTCTTTTTTTCTTTTGACTTTTTTGTCTTTAGTAAACTTTTTTAACGTTAACCGAAGTTGGTCTAGTTTTTTAGAAAAATACAAAATTTTGGCTAAAAAATTAAGAAGTTTAAATAAAACGAAAAAAGCCACTTAAAGGCCTTTTAGCCTCTGTTTGGGATAGCTTTTTTATATGGTTTCTTTTATGATTTTTAGTAAAATCTTATAAGGGTTTTTGTTTTTGTTTTTTTTTTATCTTTAGTAAATTTTTTTAGGTTCATTCGAAACGGACATGCTTTTTAGATATCTCTCGTCACAAAAAATCGAAAAGTAAAAAAGAAAGGCGTAATTTTGAAAAAATTCAAAAAAAACAGAAAAAAGTCTGCCTACAAAAGTCACTTTGTAGATTCCTTACCGCATGAACAAACATGAGCTAGGATTTTGTGATTTCAATACAAGAATTATGGGGAATACAGGACATACTCATCAGTCATCCCCGAGCATCTGCTTTCCTCTGGAGAAATTTTTTTTTCCCTAATGCAGAACTGAGTCAAGGTAGCCCCATGCTTGACCTTTTTGTTGGTGTAGATAAAGATCTCTCATCTAATGAACCTAACAAGAAGTGGCTGCTCTCGACGTCGAGATCAGCAGGCAGAAGATCGGAACTGCACTCGATGATGTGAGATCGGCAGTAAAAGAAAGAAAAAGAATTGGACACCCTCAAAAGAAAACTGCTGTACGATCATTATATTGTCCCTCATCTGGTTTCACGTATTCAAATTAGTAGATTGACTGAGCTCTAATTTTCTGTATGTCCCCGAAGGCACTAAATTTTGTAATTTTGGATAATGCTCTTTTCTGTACTTGTTTCTCTAGTCTCCATTGATGAATAAATGTGTCAATATCATATGAGACCCAGTGATCACATAGTACCATAGACTAGACAAATTATAGGGAGGAAGCGTACACAATTTTTTTGAACACTTCTAGAAGTGTGTTCAATAGTTTTTATGGGTCTTGTTTAAAAAAATAGATTTTTAATATTAAACACTGTTTTGATACGTTGTGAACACTCTGACGATATTAATTACGTGAATTCTCCGAAATATTTATACAATGAATCTCTTAATAATATTAATGCTTTGAATTTCTTGGAACACAACTTACAAATACTAAATATATTTTTTAACATATATGACATGTTTGGTCAAAGTACTAAATTTATGGGATTAATAATGTATTTAGATTGTTAGTACTTAGACTATTATAGATGTGATTATTAGCACAATTTATTTGGTAATGAACTGCATTTGATTGGAAGAATGATAATGAGGGATAAGGAGTGGAGTCTATTATTTATGTGAGTAAAATAGTTTAATTTCATTTAAACTTAAAATAATTCCATGTGTGGGGTATAAAATTAGTTTAGAGTGTTTGTGTCTCAGTTATAAATTTGCTAATCAAATGTAGGAATACAACGGACTATAATATAGTTCAATTTCAACGCTTCTACTCCCAAAAACAAATAGGGCCTTGTAAGATGAAAATATAGGAGTTTTTATTAATTTTATAATATATTTCGTATTTTCATTAATTTTAAACAAATTATTCATACATTTGACATATATTAAACCTTTAATATTCTGTCTTTCTTAAATATTAATGTATCAGTGTATTGTGTCAGATGTCTCTATTTAGCATCACGGTGACGGTGCTTCTAGATTAATATCATAACTACTTGCATTTCCTTTGGACGCAACTTCTAAGTCTGAGGACTTTGTTCTGCAGCATTTCAGTTCTATCTTCCCTCTTAATTTCGATTTGTTCGTGATTTGGTTAGCTATAATGTCTATGGATTGTTCATTTTCTTGGAAAGATCTTAATCTTACAAATGTTGCTATTTTTGTTACTCCGCTGCCATTTCTGCTAGTTAAATTTCACAGGATTCTCAGCCTCAATTGAATGAGCGAGTAGGGTTCACTTTGGTCCTACTTTCACTTGGGTCCTACTTTCAAATTCGAAATTATTTATTTTATTATTTTTAGTGTAAATTATTCACTCAGAAAGCAAATTGATTTAATATCATTAAGTGCCCATGCAAATCATTTTTGTTAAAAAAAAATAGAGTGATTACTCTACATTTTATGAGACAAATATAAACGATTAGGCACCTGATAATATCGGATTAATTTTTTTTATGACTAATGTATACTGGACAAAATTAAAAGATTCGAATCATCAATGTGAGACCGAAATGGACCCCACTAACCTGGCTCCTAGGTCACTGTGTGGAGAAACTGAACCGGGCTCGATTTATCGAATTCAGAATCTGCACCGATCTATTACGCTACTAAAATTGGAAGCAACTTTTAAATCTTAGTAAAATTGAAAAATTTTGGTGAAACTTTTGTGTTTCGAACGTGTCAATTGCACTCGGAAAAAATATTACTAAAAGAAGGAAAGAGATAGCCATGAAAATAACATCATAAATGTGTATTATATATCATCTTAGTGACCGACGTCATGAAGAGATTTGGACCACAAAACTAGTTTCATTCATACAATTGCACACTATTTCAATTCAAAACTAACACAAACACTCAAAATCAAAAAGCAAAAAAATACACAAGGTTTAAACTCCTCTCGAGTGAGCTATTCGGAAACTTGGTCCAGTTAAAACAAGTATATAGCTCATTTTGATCTCACTTTAATGATTGAAGCGTATTATCAAAATGAAACTGAGATGTGACATATTTGTCTAAATTGAATCAAATTAGTTGATAGGCCATTGCGATTTAAGCTTTTCTTCAGTGAGCTACTAGCTAATATGTTTAGTCCGAATGAGTACAGCTTACCTCGTTGTCATTTTGATGATCGAAATTGTTCATAAAAATAAGATCAAAGTAAGTCATTTTGATGATCGAAATGATCGAAATTGTTCATAAAAATAAGATCAAAGTAAGTCATTTTGATGATCAAAATTATTCATAAAAATAAGACCAAAGTAAGTAGTTATAGTTGTCCGAACTCAACCGGACTGACAGGTAAGCCACTAGAGAGAAGCTTCACCCAATGCACAAATCTTTACCTTATCTCCCAAAGGAGAAAGAAGAAAAAAGAGGAGAAAAAGAGGCTCACCTCAAACCTTTAGGAGGAGTTTCCCTGTGCTATCAATCAACATACGTGAATATGTCTGTTTGTGGAGGAGTAATTATTTCATTCCACCCGACATTATTCATTATTTACGTAGTATTTTTATTTAATTATTTAACAAAAAATAATTTGCGTGACACAAGGTTAGATTATTTTTATTTAATAAATAAAAAATAAAAATAACTCACTTAACATTGCATCACACATTTTTATTTATCAAGAATACTACGTAAATAATGTCATAGTTTGACTAACCAATAATTTCCCTTTGTAGAGAGGTTTAAAAAAGAAAAAAAAAAAAAGAATTTACAGTTTATATCTGCTGGAAAACATCCATGGCTGCTCCGGTTAGATCTTCCGACAGAGTTGTCAACGGATAGCTACAAAAATCTTCTGGACTGTGAGGACGAAGCTGCTCTCCCGGCCATGGGCTTGCCTTAAATTCTTCAGATTTGATACCATCGCTCACTTGGCACTGAAACACCGATTCCAACTTGTCGGCGCCCCACGAAAATGCTGCATTTTCCGGCACGCTGTTCATCTGGAAGCCGGAGTGGCTGTTGACGTTGGAACTATTGCTCGAACTCATTCTCGAAGTTGAATTCCCGGAAAAATCCGTCTCGCCCATGTTTCCATGATCAAAACTCATCAAACTCGGCATTGAAGTGAATCCAAATTCTGGGTTTAGCTCCAGATGGTTTTGATGATTATAAGGTCTCAAATTTTGCTGATATTGTGGCAAAAGACACGAATTGTACCCAATCGGATCGACACTTACTTGGAATTCATACAGCAGTAGAGGATCGAAGACTGGTTTGGTTTCAAATTTGTCACTTGAAGCTTCTTCCAGTCTGGTTTCACAGTAACTCGTGACTTTCTCATGAAGTGTTTGATCCATGGCCGCTGAGACCGATACGGCCGGAAATCCTCTGAGTTGCGGTAAACTCATTGACGAATTTTCTCTAAAATTCTTCCCAACTCTCTGTTCTGAATCGCTTATCGGTTTGTGAGTGTTCGGATCAATGCCTTTCTTCACTAGCTTCTTCTTCAAATACGAGTTCCAGAAGTTCTTTATTTCGTTATCTGTTCTTCCTGGTAACTGCGCTGCAATTTGAGCCCACCTGCAATTTTTCAAGAACTAGTGAATTAAACACAGTGAGCAACATGAATTACGAATACCCATTAAAAAGATTTTTAAATAAGAATGTTAGAAGTTAGATTTTCAAAATTCTATTCAAAAACACGTGAGACTTTAAAATGTTATTCAAAAACTCGTTTTTTCAAAATTTGATTCTGTTGTTGACTCTGTTCGTCCATTTTGATGAATACCTGTTGCCCAGAGCTTCGTGTAGACGAAGTATGAGATCTTCCTCTTGCTGCGAAAACATTCCTCTCTTGAGGTCAGGCCTCAAGTAGTTTATCCATCTCAGTCGACAACTCTTTCCACACCTCTGCAAACCTGGGGGAATTAAAATCATATTAACAAAAAAAGAAAAAGAGAAAAAAAACTCGGATATCCGAACACCGATTCTAGTCTCTAAAACGAAAACTGTACGAGGAACGAAAAAGAGAAGAGTCACCGGCGAGCTTAGGAACTGAACTCCAGCAGCCAACGCCGAATCTAGTTATGTAATTGAACAGTTTTTCATCTTCTTCAGGCGACCACAAACCTTTCCTTAGCTTCGGCTTTACACAACACGATTGGCGTCCCATTGACGATCAAATTAAGCCCAGTGTTATTATCGACGAGATATCAGAGCAATCACTTTAATGGCGGTGTGACTGCTCAAACAATTTAGATATGCGGGAGGTTTAGAGATGTAATTTAGATATGCGGGAGGTTTAGAGATGTATGCCAATGGCAGTAAAGAGTTTTCTATGATGTTGGAGTCAAGAAAATCTTGGAAATTTTGTGATGATTTAAAGGGGGGTTAGAGAAAATCATACTTAAACTTGAAGTCATGAGAGGGAGAGAGGGAGAGAGGGAGAGAGGGAGAGAGGGAGAGAGGGTGAAGGCAAATAAGTGGTTTTTACGCAAATCTGGTGCTGCTTTTGCAATGGACTGGATTGGGTTTTAAGGTATCTCTTCTATCTGTGTAGAATAATAAAACTATATAAGGAACTGAAACAAGAACAACGTGCACTTTATATAAGCATATAAAAATACAGTAATTTATTTTTATTGTTAATAAATATTTTTAGTTAAATTATTATATTTTTGACACATTTCATCGAGACGCGACGAGATGAAAAAGTAAAATTTTACCATAAAAATATAAAAAAAGTTCATCTTTTGATCAAAATAAATTAATAAGCCTTTTGTTCCTTCTTTCGTGTTTTTTTAATTGATATTTTGATCAAAATTTTTTATTTTTTTAATTTATACCATCAAGGTAATTTGAAAAAATAAATAAAAATCTTAGTCAAAAAATTTTAAAAATAAAAAATAAACAAGAATCTTAATATAATTAATATTAATATAGCATCACTTAGCAAAAATTAACCTACTTATTTAGTTGAAAAACTATTTTCATTAAATAATAATGCGTACTTAAATAGTACTTAAGCTATAAATAGCACTAGTGTAGTATTTTGCACTCCCATACGTTTGATTAAGTAGTAGTATTATTTAAAATAAATAATTTGTTGTTTGATTTGATATTAAATAAGTAGAATTAAATTGAATAGAAATGCCATTTAAAAATTTAGAAAAATTCCAAAGGAGAATTAAAACACCACTAACGCAAAACTAATAAGGTGACAATGATTTTGAAGAAACTTGTATAAATGCAGTACCATTTGCCAAAATTGCTATATTAACAATTATTGTCCTCAACACAACTTTATCAAAAATCGAAAGAAAAAAAAGGTTTTTTTTGGGAAGAACCTTGAGATAAAATATAGGAGTGCACAAAATATTCAAAAAATTTAATAAATCAGTTCAAATTGATTTGAATCGTACTGTTTGGTTCATTTTTGCATTAAAATAGTTATATTCTGTTTCTTAATTTTTTAGAACCGTTGTATACAGTTTGATTTTCAAATTTGTTAAGCCAAACACTTAATTATATAAAATTATTTTTATATAACCCAATTCAACCCTTTTAATACCCCAAACAAACAGATCAAACCCCTAATTATATATAATTATTTCTATACAATTCAATTCAACCCTTTTAATACCCCAAACAAACAGGGCTTCACGGGTCTTGTTCATGGGTCATTTTTGTAGTTAAGCCTTCTTACACTTACGCTTAGGTGAGTGCTGTTTTGTTAAATGATTATTTTTATTAAATAATTAGTGTACATAAATTATTAGTATTTGGAGTATTATGAATGAAATTATTAGTGTAATGCATTTTGTGCCAAAAATTATTTAATTGAAATTAGAACAACTTAAAAATAAATAGTACGTTATTTAGTTTGACGTAATTTTATTAAAATTATTATAAAATTACAAAAAAATTAAATATATTTAGTAATAATTTTGGGACTCCTAAACTCCCATGAAAAACAAGCCGCAGCACAATGACTAAAACCCGTGACTTGAGAGAAGATACGAAAATACAAAATTGAAAACATATATCCGTAATAGGAGAAAATTGACTACTACTCCGTTAAATCAAATATTTTGGAAGAAATTATGGCACAATAATTGTAGCTAACGTGGTGGTAGGAGAGTAATAGTCTCAAGAAGGAGGGTTTATGATAGTTAAGAAGATTAAAAGAAGATTTTAATCTTTTTTTAATTTGACAAATCAAATAATAAATTAAATAAAATTATTTTAATATAATTCAATTTCAACCCTTAACCTCGAACAAACAGCGTGTCAGATTCTTTCCCTTCTAAAACCATAATCTCTCTAACGGGACTGGATTGTCTCCCAATCCTTCTTAAGTCCAATCACATGGGATCCACATCGGTCCCACTATTATGATTATTATAAATGTTTAGTCTTGTAGTACTTATAATTTAAATCATATGTGAAAGAAAAATTAAATTCATCAAATATTATTAAATAATTAAATAAAATATATTTATTTTAAGAATAAAAATAGTTAATAAATGGTATTATTTATTTTTAAAAAAATATAATTTATTCAGATATATAACAATATTTAATTAACTTAATTTTTGTGATATCGAAGATAATTACTGTTCTAAAATTGAGACGACATTGCAGATAGGGCTCATTAAACAGGAATCAAGGTCTATGCTGTGCACAGTACAGTGTATTGTGTGGGGTAAATATTTTATTTTTTAAATATATTTTTATGATCAAATTCGTTCAATATGAAAAACTCGTTGAAATTGTTATGAATATTGAAAATAAGATTTAACCAATATCATATCTAAGTGATCGGTTGACATTTATTTAATTATTTATTAAAAGATACTGATG
This sequence comes from Heliamphora exappendiculata, assembly GCA_034768845.1. Lineage (NCBI taxonomy): Eukaryota > Viridiplantae > Streptophyta > Magnoliopsida > Ericales > Sarraceniaceae > Heliamphora > Heliamphora exappendiculata. The sequence goes on from JAOTRH010053586.1 coordinate 14,504, forward strand.
TTAACCAATCACTCATTTACTAATATCTAAGAAATTTCATTTTATATGTAAATAATAAACTCGACGAGTTTTACATAATAAACGGATCTGATCATGAAAATATACTTAAAAACTAAAATCATTTAACCCGCATAGCACAATGTGTTGTCCATTGGTGCACAGTACAGACCCGTTGCCCATTAAAAAATAGGTTTCGAATAATTGCTAATTAGTAATAAGAGAGGATAAAGACATATATGGTTTTGGCGATGGAATTGAATTTTCTTCGGTCCCAATTTGGATTTGGACCAATTTGGTCTAACTTTGTGGACTTGGAGGCTTTGGGCTCACTTGTGTAGGGCACATATTTAGGTCCAGCTGGCCCCCTTTAATTGGGGTTGATTTGGAATCTTCTTAATTTCATTAACGAAATTAATTATTTTGTGGGCTTTATTGAGTAAATTATTTATTTAAGAAATTGAATTTATTCAATATGGATATTCAAGAATAAGATTATATTTGGTATTTTTTTTAAAAAAAATATCAAATAGAATTTTGAGAATACAACGGTTAGATAAATAATGACTCATCGTGTGAATACAGATATTTAATTAATTTAATTTTTTTATTAATAATTTACTCATCAATTATTATAAGTAAACCGCATAGGTATTAAATTAACCCCAACTAAAAAGGACAACTGAGTTTATTGTGCCTTAGCCCATGTTTAAGAGGTTTAAAAAATTTGGTTTTTAAGAAGTTTTAGTTTTTTTAGAAAAAAAAAAGAACTAAAACAAATTGAAATTAATTATATGGGATAAATTATTTAAGGTATTTTTTTTTATTTTTGGTTTTTTATCAAAATATTTGAAATATCTTTACAAGCACAACTTTTTTATTTGGGAGAGTAGAGTTTTTTTTTTTTTTTTGATTGAGGGTATTATCCTCATTTTTACTCTTAAAAAAAAAAAAGTTAGGAGTATTTAAGATGGGTATGAGCATTTTTAAAAGAATAAAAAAATAGTAAAATTTTTGAAAGTGCCAAACACTACATTAGTCACTCAATGACCTCGAATTCGGAATGGGTTCATTCAATTAGTTTGGTACTTATTTTTTTAGATGATAAATTAATTAAGAGTCATTTGAATCTAAAAAATTGTAATACCAATAAATCTTAAACATATATCAACACAATTTTAGAAATATTAATACACTTTATACAGCTATCTTAATACATTTTCTCCGTATTAGTCCGTTTTCATCGAACATTAATTAAAATATTTTTTTCCGTTACTTCTTAGAAATTTATAGTATAAAAAGAAAAGAAATGATAGGGTCACAATCTTCACTTGCCAGCCACATTGGACGCATACATACTTAAAAAAATTTGATTACATAAGAAAGATTTAAGAGCGTACCGACACTGATAGGTTGGGAAGTGTAAATGGTCCCTAAATAAATTGACTCTTTTTGATAATGGGGTTACCTTAAGATCCCATTAATATTTTGAAAATCTCAAAAGAGAGAAAAGGAAAAAGTGGGGCTTTTTGTGTTGTTTTCTTCCTCTTGGAGTGTCATAGTAGTAAGGTATTTTCTTGTAAAGTCAAGAAAACTGAAAGCTACCCATTGCAAAATTTAGTTAGAAATGTTTCCAAGGGTATAGTAGGCATTCCACTCTCTCTCCCTCTCTCTCTCCTAATAATTATGAACCACACGGATTATTTTTCAAAATTGGAATCACACGGCAAAGAAATGAGTTTGTTGAAAGTGGGTAATTTTCCAAAATTATTTTTTAGTGCAGATACTTAACATGGATTGAAAGGATATGCCATCTATTAATTTTGTTTTGTTTCGTTTTGTTTTGTTTTTTTTTTAAGTATATGCTTGTACGGTGTTTATTATATAAAATTAGTTGATTTTTTTATTTTGTTGAGATTTAATCACTAATTTTTAAATGTAACCAAAAACATAACTATATGCACATACTAAAGAAAAAATCATACAAGAATTTACGTAATTCGACATAACCTGTTTATGTTTATAGGTGAGAGTGATAATCCACTACAAGCATAAGATATACAATCATTAGTTCGAAAATACTCCAAAATTCAACACCCACAATTTTAGACTTGAAACAAGTTCAATTTTTTCACTCAAGGGTTTTCCTCGCATCTCTAATATTTTTTCGTCTCTTCTTATATATTTACCTCTTTGATTTACTCTCTACACACCTACTAGAGTTATAAAATATATATTTATTGGCAAACCCATCATGATTTACTCTAGCTACCATATAATGATGAAATCTTAGCCCCGTATAATTATAAAATTTTAATTATATGACGCCACAAAATATAAGATATACACTCAATATTTAATATCATATCATTCATTGAATAAGTTACATTAGTACAAATTCAGTAAATTGCTCAATTCAAACACTGTATACAACTGAATACGTGAGTTCATATATTATCTTATTAATTTATTTCTCTTTTATGAGAGCCCTAAATATACCCAAAAGATTGCAAAAGATCCATACTTTTAGGGTGGAGTTGGGATTTCGATAAAAGCAGGACTAGATTGGATATAATTATACATTCACTTCAGTCATGTCGTCGAGTAGAAGAGTATTAAAAATAGGATTAATTTCTTAAAAATATATCATATCCTATTCTATCTTAATTGAGTAAATTCAAGAAAACTTTTATTCAATTTACTAATCCGCTTGGAGTGAAAATATATATATATATATTTTATTATATCACCTTTAATTTAATATAAATTTTATAATGTTCATTCTATAAAACTGATGAATGTAATTATATTATATGTTATTGTTATGTCATTTATTGTATAAATGGCATTCGCACAAATGCGGTATATTAAAAGCACCATATATCCTACATAAAATTAGATATCTGAGCTTATATAATATCTTATACAATTCAATATACTTTTAAAGAAACACAAAACAAATCCCTAATGTTTGGCATATTGCATATGTAAAGTGAATACAGGGGTGGGTGTGCTTCAAAGGCATAGCAGCCTGTGGTGTGTTTAATGGGTATAATTTTTTAATATATTTTTATAATTAGATTCAGTCAATATATAGAACTTATTGAGTTTGTTATAAATATAAAAAATAAAATTAATTTGATATCTTTTTCTATATGATCGAAAAGTATTTATTTTACTTTTTTCTTAAAATTATATTAATATTTATTTATTTATTTATAGGTAAATATATTTAAATTACATAGTCATAAATATCGAATTAAATTTATTTTTTAAATAAATAACAAACTCGTCAAATTATATATATTAGAAAAACATGTTCAAATCGAGGGTACTGTATCTCAAAGGCCGCAACACGCAACCTTTTGTCTCTCATATTGCTAGTTTTTTTTCTTTTCGTTTTTTTGCGTTACCAAGATTCTTTTCACTTCTCAAATCTTCGCATGAGAATCTCATTTATTGAATTCATTAAATGGTTGAACAACAATATTTCAAAAATAGTGAAACATGTGTGCCACATAAGGAGTGACGTAGGGTCGTTTAATATTTTGGATGTAATTAAATAAAATAAGAGGAGTAAATAAGAGGATTTTTTTCATCTAAGTTCTACTTTTATATGTTATTTATATTTAAATCCAATTAAAAATTCTCATTTAAGAACAATCCTAATCGGAATGTAATTTTCTAAATTACTCCTATTTATCATTGTCTCTCTCTCTTCTCTGATAGCTTCACACCCCATATCTCACACTCTCTCTTTCCCTCTCATAGCCTCACCACTACCAACCCACTACGCTTGCCCCCCTCACCACCAGATCCGTCTTCGGCGACGGCGACATCAACGACGACGGCAAGAACGACAACTCGTTTCAGCACCTGGATGTGAACGGCAATGCCCTCACACCCTTAAACCCTAAGAGCAACCAGATCTGGTGTACGACTGTCCCGGCGGTGAAATGCAGAGCCCGGGCGGCAACGGCGAGTGCGAGCGGTGATGACGACGGCGAGTGCGAGAGGAGATGACGGCGGCGAGCGCGATAGAAAGCGCGGCAGCGCTGATGTCTCTGTTTGGTTATCCACTGTCGACTCGCCAGAGACAAAGCCACCGCTGTCGCTGTGGTCACCTCGCTATTGCCACTGTGAATATTCTCATTTTAAACTAGATCTGGTTGCGTCGACACCAGTTTGTTGCGTCAACACCAGTTTCCTAAATCAGTGGTGAATATTATCATCTTGTTCGCAGTGTGAATATTCTTATCTTGAACCTCTGTGAGATGGCGGTGGAAACGAGAGAGAGAGGGATGGGGAGCCCCGAATGTGAGACGGCGATGACCGGTGACAGCGTCGGTGGGGTCGTCGGAGGTGGTGGCGCACTGGGACTCTCAGATTTGGTTGCCGTTGAACGAACCTCTGGTGAAAAAAAGAGAGAGAGAGAGACGAAGAGAGGGATGGAACCAGATCTGGGACGACGACAGTGCCGGTGGGGGTTGCCGGAGTTGATGGCGCTGGATGGCGACGATTGGTCGGTCGGCGGTGGCGGGTGACATATGAAAATATTACCATTTTCTTGTTAGATGACCAATATGTTGGGAGATAATCCAACGCCATAAATATATACATGCTCGGTGATCCAGAAAATACATCTTTATTAACTTTCAA